>JAOVVB010245846.1:0-21130 GCA_028570985.1 Heterobranchus longifilis | reverse complement strand
GTTCAGGTATTAAAGACAGATTATTTTTCTCACTCTAGCTGCTGGCATACGTGTGGATGTGGTCTCGCATTGCGTCAGATGAGATCTGATCTGGCGTCAGATTGAGCCTTTAGGGAAGATGGAATCCAGTGATGAGGAGAGTGTGTGTGTGTGCGTGTGTGCATGTGTAGGCTATTCTCATTCACTATTTATACATACGAAAAGCAATGCACTCTAATTTGTAGATGAATAGAGCCAGTTTAGAGCCGACGTAATATAAATGCCAAGAAGTCAACAAACAAACAAAGGACTTTCACCCAGGAGACATGGTGTTTGTGTCCCATTTGAAACAAAAAGTCAACGTTGTTATTTTAAGTTAACCTGTAAATAACATCCTACGTCACGTTCTACGTCACCTACATAACTGTGTCCAGTTCTTTAAAAAATAAAAAATAAAAAAAAAATAAAAAAAAATATATATATATATATATATATATATATTTCTTTATTTACAATACAGAAGTAGGGGTTTTAACCCAAACACTGTTGTTTTTTCTTAACAGTACCAAGTAGTTTTGTTGCCTAAACCTAACCAAGTAATTGAATAGAATGGCGGTCAAATTTGTAATACATCATATGAACCGTTGTGCATACGTTTTCAGAAGATATATGAACCCATTCATGAGAATACGTGTGTGTGTGTGTGGGGAGGGGGGTGTTACGTTTTGTGACAGGTCCATCATGTTGAAATGCCCCAGTTTTTGTGTGTGCATTCAGTAACATTTATTATACCTTGAGATCCGCTGCATAATGAACATTATCACAATGCAGAACAATGGTGAGTCAGACAGAACAAAAGCTTATTTTTCATGTGCAGAAAAACTAATTAAGAACAGTAAAAAGAGTCAAGGCTTTCTATTCTGTTTCTTTTCACTTCTTTTCTTTTCTGATTTTGGGCCTGTAGATTCTTGAAAAGTCGATTGAATTTGACGTGTATTTCCTTTCATGTGACCACACACCCACACCCACACGCACATACACCAACAAGTTTTTCTGCTTTTGCTCCAAAAGTATCTGTCTTTGGTCTTGAGGGCCTGATCTCATAATTGATGTCTGCTAACATCATACCCTGCTGTGGATGGAAGACCTCTGTGCTCTGTAGTGGAACACAAACATTGAAATGTGCATCAAAACTGTTTTTATCCCTGTTTTTAATAAGGCTATTGCTGGACAACAGCACTGACTGAGGGGGGGATTGGCACCAGTATGTACTGTTCAGTGACAGAACAGCCACAAGCAGCGTCCTCTGTGTTCACCCAATCACCAAAGCTGTCACAGCGTGCCTCATTAGCCTGATGGGAGATCCATGGCAAGCGGCCCCCGCACTAACCTCCCGTGGCCCACAAATCAATGTGCTCACAGCAGGGTGTGGGAGGGAGGGGCGACAAGAGCATCCGTCCTATCTCTTGGTCCACAATATTTGGGGTTAATTATTGAGGCGGTGATTGCAAATGGCCGGGCCACTTGTGCGAATGGAGCGTAAACAAAAGCAAATTGGAAACAGGTATTACACAGCTTCCATATTAGGCCTCCCGGAGGGCTTCGTCTGATTACAACAATCACCGTGTGCGTCTCTGGGCAAGATAAGTGAGGAACATGAAGTGGTTTTAAAGCACGGCCATGCATATCTATCCCTCCATCCATGTATCCATCCGTCGCTCCTGCTTGATCCTCTACTGCCACTTATCCATATTTGAAATTACAAAAGCCTCTCTTATGGGTGGCTTATCGCCCATGTAATGACAAAGTTCAAATGTGAATCCATCCGCACAGCTCAGAAAGCCATTGAAATCCTCTCTAAAAGGTGCTGGTGGCCACAGCAACTACGGTCACTTTACAAAGTAGCTGGGGTCTAAAAACAGATTGAAATTTTGTGGCTGTAGATTGAAAATTAGTTGAACATTCTTGCGGACACGAGAACTAAATCCATTGTATAACATGCATTTTTGAGAGGACTGACTGTTATTTTTGGAGTTACAGCCAGTGTTGGGAGGGTTACCTTTAAAACATATTCCACTACAGATTACTGAATACATGCCCTAAAATGTAGTTTGTAACACATTCCATCCTTCGAAATCGTCTTGCTGAGATCATTTGTTTGGGTCTTACATTTCCAGAAACACATTCCTGACAGTGTCCTGGCTGTGTGTCTCCTCGTGTGTGGCAGGTGCACTGTGCACGCATAAATTGTTGCACTTTTTCAAATTCTGTTCATGGGAAATAGCTCATATAAATTTTAGAGCAAATAAAAGAAATACAAACTGGAAGGGCACTCGGAGAGCACAGACCTCCTGCCAAGGCCATTCCATATCTCGCAATACGAACGAATACGAAAAATATTTGTGCATGTGCCCCGTGATTTAGATCCGCCTCGAAGTTTAATGGGTTCTTCCTCGACCCGTCCTACACCCTTCCACCAAGTTATCTGAAAATCAGGCTAGTAGGTTTTCCATAATCCTGCTGAAAAACAAACAAAACAACAATCAAACCGAACTGAAAACATAACCTGGCGGAGGTAATAAAATAATCCCTTCAAGTAATCTATTTTTAAAGACAGTAACTGTATTCATAATACCACCATTTTAAACTGCAATGGAATACAGTTACTCATATTTTCTATGATAAATACATCATCCTGTTTGTATTCTGTTACTCCCCAACCCTAGTTACAGCACACTGAGGTCTGAGAAGTCTGTAAAGGTGTCCTTGTTAGGCACTTTTATCTGTGTGGCTACATCATTTATCAAATGTGGATGGTATTGATTTCCACTTGTTTTCCACACAGCTATGAGTTAAAGGAGGGGACATGAATCATTGCAAACAAGTCCAATGACAGAAAATAGTTGCAAAAGAGTTATGCAGAAGTAATTATGAGGTCAGGTGCTGGAATACAGAAACATGCATTGTCAGTATCATACATTTAAACTGTGTTAATCTATACTCAGATGCTTAAACATGCAAAATAATCTTAAGACACTTTCACAGAATTGCCAAATCTCATTTTATGCTTCTTTGGTTCCTGCTTGAAAAGCATCATAAGTTTGTGTATATCAATACTCTGAGAGCTGAGAGAAAATGCCAAAGCCTGTAAATCATTTAGTTTGTAGCTCGGCACAGGTGACTTTCTCTTGAAAGGGACTCTTTTGATTTCTCTGACGTTGGCTCCTCTCATCACAGCAGTACCTTTTCCCACATGCACGTAAGGGCCCCAAAAATCCCCTTAAACCCATGTGAAGAAAAGAGGCCGGTGCATATTTTTGATCGAAGGTGTTTATATTTTCATGTACTTTACTTTCATGCCCCGCACCTCAAATAGAAAAAGTGCATCCACACATACTCACGCACACATCCACCCCTTCAGCTCCCTTACAGGCTGAACCCTTGAATAAATAAATCATTGGATTTGTCAAAGCTTTGCAGTTATCTTTCCAACTGAAGAATATTTAGCATTTGGTGATTCTCACTGTAGAATACCGCAGTGATATTGATGTTTCTTAGCCTGCTTTTCTGAGTCGAAACCATCGAGGCGCACACACACAAACACACACACACAGCACAACAACAACAACAACAGAAACACAATGAAGGGCCTCTCATCCAGGGCCTCAGTATAATTAACTAGAGAGGCTGAGTTTAGGGATTACTCCAGGAGGGGCGGTGAATTAAAGCTCAGCTAATGAGTTGAAGTTTCTTAATTTGTTCTCCCCCGTAATTCCAGAATGGATTAGCAGTAGCTTTAGTCGCCTCTTCCCACCGATTAGCATGGCTCACTCGGTTTAGCATTTAACGGCAGGGAGGAGAGAGAAGAGGGGAACAGTCGGGATGGTTACACAGCTTATAAGTCAGCTTGTTCAGTGGTAAATGCACAGCAGTGTTTAGCAGATAAAGGCGGTCACCTACTCGGGAGTCAGAGACAATGAAATATGGTGCATTGTCCCAATTAAATCAGTGCGATAAGGAGAACATTTTGAATATTTTAAAAGGTCCCATATTTTGCTCATTTTTGGGTTCATACTTTTTGGGGTTTCTATATATATAGATATGTTTACATGCTTTATTGTTAAAACATACTGTCTGAATATTCCCATATTCACCATCTGTCTAAAACGCTCTGTTTTAGTGCCTGTCCCTTTAAGCCCCCCTCCCGAAAAACCCCAGTCTGCTCTGATTGGTCAGTGTTTCCGCGTCTTCCTCATCTGCACTCTCGGCGTTTCTGCACCGTCATTGCAGCTGTATGACTGTAACAGCACTGTGGTCGCATATAAAGGCACCATTTCTGAATGCGGTCTGTGTGCATTTTTCGATGCATTCCCCCTCCGCCTCCCTCCCTCCCACTTTGTCTGTCTCCTCAGCAGCACCAGGATAGTGGACTTAAGACTGTCAATTAGGGTTAAAAGGCTCCGAGGGTGGTGGAGAGCAGCTGAGCATGACTGCTGGACCTGTCACAGCACCTGATGCCTAATAATGAAAATTGACAGGGCTTGTTTTTAATTCTCCTGCTACTCTGGGCCATATTGCTCTGGAGTACAATTCAGCCGGAGGGTGGACACCTTCAGCCAGGTTTCTCCATTAGCCTCATGCTCCTTCACATGCAATGCTGAGTGCAAGTGTGTCAATAATACCCAAACCCTGGAGTGCCAGTTGAAGCCAGCTAATGGAATATACTCTGCATACTACTTGCACAGTGTTTTGTTATAATTTTTTGTCCTTTTCCCAGTAAAATGAGATGAATGAGATTTGATCTCTTATGAACTTCTGGTAAAAAATCAATTTAAAAAAGTCACATTCTCCTCCTTTTTTTTTTTTTTTTTTTTATTATTTATTCATTTTTAATTATACAGTATACCTTCACTGAAACATTTCATTAAAGCTTTCACCACTGAGAACAAAATGGGACCCAACAATAAAATGAAAAGCCTTGCAAGGCTGCTGGCAGTATTTTGTCTCCCACACTGTCAAAACATCCAATACAGTAGGTGAGAAGGTCCTGTAGCAAATTAGGGAGCAGTAAAAGACTGAGGCTCAGGAGAGGTTTTATTGTGAAACCGCTTCACTGCAACATCCTCCGATTATTTTTAGCCTCTGCCCCGGAGCAGAGGCTTGTGAAAGGTGTGTGAATATGCCCTTGCCTGGGAAATGTCACACCCGCACCACAACATCAAGTGTTGAATTCAGTCCTAGCTTAAGGTATAAAGTCAAAACGACTCTCGGTCTAGAGCCGAACATGTGCACTCTCATTAGGATCTCTTGTACGTGTAGTGGGGAGAAAAAAAGAAAGGAAATGTGCAGATTCTAAAGCCTACGGCTGACAAATTAGTGGGTAGATGCGCCGCATGAACAGGCTGTCTGACCGATTAGAGTGACGTAGGCATCTCATTGGTGGACGGCTTTCATCAGGAAACTCAATTGCCATGGCGACAGCCGCATGACTCAGGAAGGCAGCAGTGGGCGGGCTTGTGACATACAGTGTCATATTTGCAGGCACTTATATTGCTTATGCAGGTACTTATGCTGATATTGGTTTTGTTTATTATAGTTGCTGTTATTTCTCCACTGATGGATACTTTGTCTGAGTGAGTGTTAGTGAACTGGAGAGTGGTCATTCAGTAAAATGCAAGGGGCCTTTGGGTGTCAGTGCTTCACTAATGATTCACTAATTTAATTAAAGTTAATTTAAGGGTTTTATCACATGCAGGATACCAACAACCAGCCTGCTCTCACGAAATGGCATATGAATAACACGCCAATTTGTGAAGCCATTTTGAGCGGTATCACAATGCTTTTTTTGCTTTTCGTGTATAATTTTACGGAACTTATGTTGATAATTTACATACCGTAAGTTAATTTACGTAACAAACGTCCTTTTTATTTGAACCCAAATCATGATGTTTTTCCTAAACTTACCACCTAGTCTCCTTCCTAAACTCAAGTTTTGTTTGAATTCAGAAAGCTGCGACCAGTGAAGCGCCGTAGTCAAGCGCCATAGTTTCACAGGTAAAAGTGACGTCAAGGGGTCCTGAAAGCATCCATATGTAACGAGTTGTGAATTTGAACGGGCCGTAAAATGACATGTGAGAAGCTTGAAATGGGTTTCATGACCTGCGAAACACGGCAAAAAGTGGCGTGCTATTTGTACGCTTTTCCCTGAGATGGCGTTGCAACATCTACTGAACCGTAATCTGTGTATGTATAGGTTTGCATGCTGAGGTTACAGGGACGTGTGGTGGAAATGCATGTGCACATGTATGTAAGTGAGAGTGAAACAGAGACCTCTGTGTATTGAATGAAGGGACCCGTTCTTTTGCCAGAGGGTCAGAGTACCACTGACCTCTGCTGTGACCACAGTCGTGTTGACAGCAGCTGCACTTCACACACGCTCCCCCAGGCCTGATGTGTCCACTATCGTTCAGAGATGAGACCAGACTATAGAAAGACTTATAGAGTGCAGCCTGGGCACTAAAACAACAAGGCAGAGTGGTGTATCACTCACTAACAAAGACCCAAATGGGCAGAGCTTGCCTTTCACAGACACTTTTTCGCCTCAGCTGGTTAACCCACCTCTGAAACCCAAGCAATCGCAGAAAAAAAGGAGAATATCTGTGTATTGTGTGAAACCATGCATGTCGTGTTAACTGAGGTGGACTTTGCTCTGCCTTCATGTTTGTTCTGGATCTTGTGTCCAATTTTTGATGGGCAGGGAAACAGCATGTGCTCATCTTAGATGCAGCACTGATTTATTTATTTATAATTTTCTGCCAAAGTGGCATTATTAAATGGCCAATGTGTTGCTATA
The DNA here is from genome assembly GCA_028570985.1 of Heterobranchus longifilis. Classification (NCBI taxonomy): domain Eukaryota; kingdom Metazoa; phylum Chordata; class Actinopteri; order Siluriformes; family Clariidae; genus Heterobranchus; species Heterobranchus longifilis. Next base: position 14,298 of record JAOVVB010245846.1, on the reverse strand, counting down.
GTACTTGGGGTCTGACTTGTGAAAATAGTCAGCCAGACAACCAGTGAGCCTGGCTCAAGCAATGTTTGTGTTTATTTTAATTATGTCTAGTGTTATTTCAATTGAACACATTAACACTTACAAGATAATTTGGGCATCTTAAACTGGTAAAGAGGCATCGAATGTGCACACACATACTGTAAACAAATGCATGCAGAGTGTATTTTTTTCTCACATGTGTTGGCTGGACTTATAGGATTAATTCCTATATGGTAATTAAGTCTTGGGTAATCATATTGTATAAGTATTCCTCATGGTCCAGAGCAAAGGCTCCCTTCTCTTCATTTTATGTACGTCTTATTATGTAATGAATCTGGCAGTTAATTTTATGGTAATCAAAGCCCCATTTTCCCAAGGTTACTCACAAAGTCATGTCTTTGTACTTTTTTTTTTGGCACTAAACTGAGTGGAAGTTGCTATCAGGGGATCCAGGGTAATTGCCATTGTTCAGTACAGTAAAACTGACCACAGGTGAGCCGATAATGGGGACAAAAGGTTCATTATGTTTGCAAGTCAGGTCTTTTATGGAGTGGGTGGACTCATTTGACCACGAGAAAGGTCCTCCACAGCTTCCAAAATGCAATTTCATAATTCATCAAAAAACACTGAATTTTTCAAGAGCGATCTGTCATCAGCTTGGATTTTTTTTATGGACAATAGGCTGCCTTGTAGTTCAACCACTGGTTTCCAGACAGGTTGAGCAGCAGATGAGATATGAACATGAAAAGCTGCGTTAGGATGCCTGTCAGAACTGCCTGTTCCCCCAAACCTTGTGTGCATTGCCCTCCTTATGATGAATTAATGATTAATCAGGATTTTGAAAAAAGTCTCGGTGAATGACGGAGGAATAATGAGATTGTCTTTGATCATTTTACGTTGTCAGTAATTTGTGGTAAGCCATCTGAATTCAGCTCTTGAAATTCACTGTAAGCTGCAAGCTTGTTAAGTGTTCCTCGAAATCTTCCATAACAAACCACCAGTGACGCCCTGATATCCAGGAAGATTTGACTTACAGCTCTCCTGCTCTGCAGCAGTCTCTCAGGTCGGCTCAGACATCCGATCCTCACTGTGGACAAACCATTATTATGTCTATGATTGGACTCCCTGTGTGGCAATACCCAGTGCTCTCCTCTCTGACTGTGTGAGCCTAATGCTCTGTGGCAGGTCCGGCACTCTACTGCCTAAACACATCTGTCATGTTTTGTCATAGTGACACAGCAAACCGGCCGACTCCCACCTCTGTGACAGGGTATACTATATCACACTGCAGATGTGTGTGCATGAAAACATGTGCAAAACAAAGAGACAGACAGGTGGTTCTGTAGTGGTAATGTAACTTAATGTAGAGCAAGGCAATACATGGACAGTACAGGATGCAGGAGTGACGAAGAGCAAATTGGGAGAGAGGCTGCGGAAAGCAGAAGTAGCTGAGCATGTATACAAGCAAAAAAAAAAAAAAAACAGTTGCATAAATACACCCCTGTATTACATCATTTACAAATTCAAAAGCTGCACATGTACATTGCAGCTTGGTCTGATTCAGACCACCTAACTATACAGCTTCCTAAAACTGAATCTGAGTGTTTTGTTCTCTTCCCATGTTTCCTGCCCCATACTGTGCTGTCTAATTATGTCATGTTATGCCCATTTTCATGTATTTTGGGTTTCTATAAGAACATGCTTACATGCTTTAATGTTAAAAAAAACACTTTACTTTTTCTTATACTGTCTGTCTGAGTATACCAGTTTTCACCCTCTGTCTGAAACGCTCCAGGGAATGACTGTAACAGTATTTTCTACCTATACTGTATAGTTGTGACATCACAACATCACAGAAGTCCTGGCGGCTTATTTAAAGGCACAGATTCTGATGTGAGCATTTCTCCATGGATTAAACGTTTTGATAATTTGACATGTAAATCTCATTTAAATTTTTTTTTTTTTTTTTTTTTTACAATATGGGACATTTAAGTTCAAAGTAAATGGGGGGGGGACACATCAAATATGGCTTGCGCCCTGTCTCACATTTGCTTCCACAAGACAAAATGGCCACAGTAATATCTGACAAACTATATGAAAGTAACAGAAAAGAAATACTTGCAGGCGCTTTAAAAGGCTCCATCTGAAACTGTTCTTCTTTAACACCCTGTGCAAGACTATTCTATTTTATTCACTTTTCTCTCAAGTTGCTCAGCCCAGTATTGATGACAACAGGAATTGATTAGATCTAACCCAGAAAAGTAAAACAAATCGGTAAGATGTCTGCTGGCTCGCGCAGCATATGTTCATCTGGGCCTCTGTTTACCCGTTAGCATCCAAAGTCCAAAATTGACTTTGATAAACAAGTTCAAGTTCTAAGATGTTAAATTCTCTTTCTTTGTTGCCTTGGGAGGACATACATTACATAAGACACTCATTAGAACAGTGTCTGACATGAAAATGCACAATCAATAACTTATGTAAAGTAAATAATGTGGAAAATAGCTTTTCTGGCCCTCTGAGCTTAAATCATCTACATCTAACTGTATATTTCTTTCTCTCTCAGTCTTTCCCTAGCGCACGCACACACGCACGCACGCACACACACACACACACACACACACACAGTGTCACTTGGAAAGCTGTAAAAATGTATTGATTAAAACAAGTGGGAAGGAGCTGTCCTGATGTGCAATACTTCTTCTGAAATTCTTCTTTGTGGTCAAGATTCCCTGCGGGCTGTTCAGCTGGATTTTGATGGGCAGTATCCCCATGGATTACTTTAGCATGGCTACAGTTAGTTTCGTATCTCTCTCGAGGCAAAGAAAACTATTAGTGGCTCTTGACATGAGCAACACACATGCACATCTCTTAGGAATGTGTGGACCCACATGATCCTCAAGCTATATGCTAATTAAGCCACCACAGTGTGGAGAGCAGATGCGTTTTTTTTTCTTGTGATTATTTGGTCATGGTCACCTTATTTTTAGTATTATTTGATGGATTTCTTCATTAAAAATGTGCATGTTTTATTTTGAGTTTTGTGACCTGGTGATTTGAGGTCACAAACAATTTTGAATGTAGTCCATAACTCTGGTCTAAATTGTGAAACCAAATAATATTTATAAATAAATAATGCATTTTAAAAAAAAGAAATACAAAGAACAGGAATATGTAGCAAACGAGACTTCAGCACTCCCATTGCCGCAAGTAATACATCTGCATTTTGGAGGGACTGAGCTATTGTTTGTGCCGTATGCCAGTGGGCAAACTCATTTCAGTTCCACAGGTACTGTGACCCCTGTGTTATAGTGGACTTAAAACAACCCACTTTAAGAGAGGAAGAGTAGTGAGTCTGGGGCCACTGTTCCTGAAGCCAAATAAAACCTGCAGGCAAAAGGCCCTTTTGATCATTGCTACATGCAGGATCATTTTACTTATTTTACAGTTAGCTTTTGTGCTGTCACAGCAACCACAGGGTTTCTGAGAAAAGCACATGGGTATAATTCTTCACTGTCAATGCTAAGCACTTACAGTGCAGACAACAAGCTAAGTTGAAACACTTGTTCCCAGTGGCCAGGCAGCATGAGTGACAGGGATGAAGGAATGAAAGCCACTGTCACTCAAGATTTTCTTGCCTGTCATCAGAAATGTGGTGCTTGTCATCACATCAAGCAGATGACGGGTCACAGGTGGAGCTAAAAGTGGGAACAGTTACGCAGAGAGTTAACTGTGACTGACAGGGAGAACAGAGCAATTATAGTACCTGCCAAGGGTTTTGAGTTCACTAGAGGTGGGGATAATTGAGGAGGCAAAATGTATCTGTTCCCTTAAATCTTTTCATTCCAATCCCTGCATGTTTTGTCAGGTATTCACTAGCCACTGATTTTCTCCTTGGCTCTACATCTTAAAAGTAAAAAAGGGTTCAATTATGTTCAACAATTACAAGACAGTGACTCTCAGTCTTCGCTCAGGTACCTGAGGAGGATTGCCCATCTAAATTACCCAAAATTGCCTGACTTACCACCAACCTAAAAGCATATTCACTGTTCAGCCTGGAACTGGAAATAGTATTCTAGCTTAGTTTTTCTCTGTAAAGTTTTCCCTTCAAAACATGTAAAACTAGAAGGGCACTCGGAGAGCGCAGACCTCCGCCAAGGCCATGCCCTATATCGCAATGTTAACAAAAGTGAAAAATAATGAATGTATCCACCCCATGATTTGGATCAAACTTTCATGGTTTCTCCGTTGACCCAAGCTACACTGTTCCACCAAGTTTCATGAAAGTTGGGTCAGTAGTTGTTCTGTAATCCTGCTGACAAACAAACAAACCGAACTGAAAACATCACCTCCTTGGCGGAAGTAATGATAAGTAATTTAAGTAATTGAAGTGTTATGTCTATGCTATTGATATAGCCTCTGTGCTGTATATGTAAAATATTGAATGATGAATTTCAGGTACTTCTCCCACTGCTCATCATTAAGCTAAAAGAAACAAGGGGTCACGTTCAGAGCAACGGCATCTCCAAGTGTACAGCCTCTCTAAACAGCAGGAGACAAACATGGCCCCTCTCCAGGAACACAAGATGGCAGAGGCAGATGGCCAATTACATCCCATAATGCCTAATTGTAAATGATGAGGCAGGTGTCAAATTAGGCCTACCTAGAAATGAAGGGGAATTCATAACATGGCGCCCGAGCGGAATGTATTCTGTAATCTGTAAGATAAAATGGGTAGTGCACATGAATGCATGAGTTCACCAAGGTTGGTTTCACTCAGACAGAAGAGGTTGCAGCGAGGTGGCAGATGTGTTCAGCAAATATCACAAGAAAGGAAGTAGTAACTCCTGCACAGATGCAAAATGGGAAATGCTTTCAATGGATGGTGAATTTGCAGCAATAAATCTTGTATCAAATTGGCAACCGGTGTGTGTCAAAGTTTGCTTGGGCTTTGTCGGAAACCATACCTCTAAAAATACCTCTAAAATGTGTTTACCTCACAGACTTGAATATATGTACAGTATTTTGGCGATGATTTATGTATTACCTTTGTTCAGCTGATGCAGTTATATGTGTCACTCGTGTCTTTATAGAAGGGATACTATGTTTGTTACCTCCGCCAAGGAGGTCGTGTCCACATCTTGGTCTGGTCGATGGAACACTTTTCATTTACTCATTTGCAAGTTTCTTAAAGGGCCAGTCCACCAATTTTACAAGATAAGTTTAATTGTGAAGAACCTTGCTCAGCCTGTGAAAACAATTGTATAATGTCTTTTGTGGTTCTGGAGAGACCTTTCTGAAGTCAGAAGAAATAATGCTGATGATGTCATCAGGGTCATTCTCAGTTAGGCTTGAGACTTCAAATATTTGACAGAAAGCCTGCGTTATGAAGTACGGACATGGGCTTTGAAAGATTAGGACAAGGAAGGTCTAATGAAAGACGATATTGAGAGGGAAATGTCAGCTCCAGCATTTTGGAAGCTTGACTAATATTAGGGACTAAAAGTCAGGATATCTCGCTCACTGCTGCTTTGAGTTTGATCATTCTTTCTTTAATTTCCCTTCTGCAAACCCCATAGTTTATGGACAATATTAAATCGCTGGACTAATGGTGTTCTTTTCTGAGAATTCAGAGAAAGTTATGCAGTACTGTTGTTGTGCCAAAGAGATGAAGTGCAGTGCATTCCAGCAGTTAAAAGCTATCAAAGAGAACAATGTGGCTCTGCAGTGAATGTGTTTGGACATCAATGAGTCACTCAAGGTTGTTGCTACAAGGCCTTCAGGGGGCACTTTGATTGTCTCAGTCAGTTAACCAAGTCTGCATTGCTTTCTTCTCATCTCTCTATTTGCTCGTGACTCTCGCAGGTCACTGTGTCCTCATTCTCCTTCTCGTCCTCCCAAACCTGATTATTGCCTCCATCCAGACACAGTCACTTCTGTTAATTAGAACAAACCTTTTAGTCATTGAACATACATCTCTTCTCAGACCGGCCAAGGCCAGAGCAGACTCGCCACAGACCATCATTAATTCGAAGTGTCTACCCTTTCTGTCTTTTTCCAACCCCTGCCACCTCTCTGTGGTGGCAGCACAGCTCCCATCCAGAAGGATCGAGCTGCTAAATGGCCACAACCAACCATCTGGAACGACCCGGCAGTGAATATTAAAAATCCATCAGGCAGCAAATCAACAAGCCAGTACATGGCAAACACTATTATTTTCATATGGTGTTACTGTCACCCTTGGCCCTCTATTAACGATGTGGTGTTCTAAAGAAAGTGAATCAGCGCCATTATTGTGTCTGAGAACCAGCAACATATTATGGACTTTTGACCCACTGATTCAACATTCTGTCATGGCCGTGTGACGGCAACAATGTTGAAAGAGAGAGATTGTGTGTGTGGCAAAGAGAGGGTAAAAATCAGAGAACAAATCAACAAACTTCAGAAGGATACCCACAGCTGAAGGAGAACAAAAACACAAGAATTCTGAGAGCTTGGGACAAAGAAAAGATGTTGATTGCTTGCACTCATAGCCAAAGGTTGTCCCTATAAAAGCTTGCCCTTTCCTGAGCAGCCTGGCCCCTTGCTCTTATGAGCACACTCATATGCTTTTAACGATGCTCTCTACCATCTCTGCGCTCAGCCTTCGCCCCAGGAAGACACTATTCCATTACCCCCCCCCACCTCAGAGGAACACACAAACATTTGATGAAGCTGTATAGCATATAGAGATCTGCCAGGGGTTCCTTGTTCAGCCAGACCTAAGGTGCTGGGTGGGGTCATACAGGTGGAGCTCTGTGAATTTAGGTTGTACAGTGCAAATACACACAGGGTGAAAAAAGATTGGAAACCGAAATAGGACCAAAACTCCGGCTGTTTGATGACCTCAATGTCAGAATGCACTGCTGGAGACTATAGAAAGAGACAAATAAAGGTGTGGATGATGATGATAGAGAAAGATACCAAGAGAGAGATCGGCTGTGGGCATATTTACACACACATTATGCCACTATTATAGGGACTTTTTTATTATGAAAGCACACAAAGCAGTGTGACCTGTGACGAGCTGCCATGCAATGTCTGTGGAAATCTGAGCTGTGGCCCTTTGATTTTGTAGCGAAGTGCGGCCAAACTAAAAGTTGGGGATAGTTTCACTTTTAGCGGCGAAGTGTGGCCCAAGAATACCTGCAGCCATCAGAGTCCTGCGACTCCTGTGAAATGTTGACCCATGTTTACAAAGGTTTTTTTCCTGCTTGAAAGACATTAGTCTCACATAGCCAGAGCTATCTGTGTCCGCGCTGTGGTGTAGGTCTGGATTGAATGTCTTTCACTCCGGTATAGTGGAAACAACTCCCTGGTCTGTTTATTTTTCCATTAAACCAATCACAATCGTTTTGGGCGGCACTATGCCCCAGCTGCAGTGAAGGAACTTTGAGAACCACACGGAAGGAAGGAGGGACTTGCTCCGACCGGGGGTCTCCTCCTGGTGGAAGTATAATAAGGCTTTATGCAGACACTGCTTACGTACCCAGCCAGACTAGAAAGACATGAACATGCCTCCCAGCTGCAGAAAAATTTAATTTTTGTGGCAATGGTCGGTGTGTTTTTGGTGTAAGAGAGGCAACCAGCTTCCTCCAAATGGTTGTTTAACAGCAGGGGGTAAATATGTGGGAAACAGCATTGTTTATTTTATGAGATTATTTTGATCAGTAAGTGTAAAATGACTTCCTATTAATCTGCAAAAAGAGAGTCATTCATCATCATTTTCAAAGTATAAATCTTTGAACATCTTTTGCATGGCAAGGACATTTGCTATGGGAACGACTTGAATGACCATGACAGCTTTCAAAAATATTTAAATGAAACAAAATGAACAGGGCTTGTTCTTGAATGAAAGTGAAATAAGGTCCCCTTTTTCACCTTGAGACAACTTTTAGCCCTGCTGATGCCTTTATGTTCCTTGTTAACCTCTAAATCCAGACAAGGACAGACAAATTAGGTGCGGGCATTGTCCGAAGTTTCCCTTTCACACATGTAACATGTCACACATGATCTCACTTACTTGAAATACTCAGTTTGGTTTAGATGAGGGGTGGTGCCTGGGCAGGACATGACGCAGATTACACCGCGGCCATGTAGCCGGTTCGTCTCTTGCTGTTCCTTGAATTTATCTGACAATTTCGGCATCGACCCTTACTGACAGAAAATTCTCAATCTTGTCATCTCTCCAGTTTTTGTTGCCGTCTTTGTGTAAATTACCATTCTTCTTCATCCTCAGATGTTTTCTTCCGGTTTTGCGCAAGCCATATGATGCACAGTGAGCTGGCAGGGTAAAATCAGTTTAATGTCCGATCCAACTGATTCTGACATTTGCATTCTCACATACAGCTCATTTGGGTAATATCTAATTTCAGGTTTGCAGTGCATGTGGGAAAGGGGCTTGAGTTGGTGATGTTTGCCTTTCCAGTAATTCTCTCCACTGTTTAGTTGTTATGAGTAAGTTGCCAGAATGACTCTCAGTGCCATGCACAACAAAGAAATCCCTAGACAGCTAGCCTTGGGCAAAGGACTCTGTCCCGCTGACCCAGTCCACGCGGCCAGCTGAGCGTCCCACATTGCCTGCCCACTCCACAGCATATGGAAGCAAAGTGCTGCCAACGATGCAAATGGTGGTTTAGATCCATCTGCTCCCAACTGTCACAGGGTGGCACCTGGGGCATGAGTTTCCCCAAACTCTGCTACAATCAGGCCACGGGTGCGTTGAAGAGAAACTGCTGCAATATAAGCTTTCTCCTCCCCTCCAGCCAACTTACAACAAAGTATTTCATCTCTCCCAATCTCCAAAACCATTTGCACAGACATCTATAAAAAAGTGAAATGATAACCCTGAATTGTGTGTAAATTTTGGTGTTATTGTTGATATATACTTCCAAGTCTCATAAGGGGACTTAAAATTGGATTTTGAAATTATTACTGTACATGTTTTTGACACAGCGTTCTTGCAAATAAATGAACAGCGGCTGCTGTCTCTGATGCTCCTTCTCTCCCTGCCACAGGGCAGACATTAGTGTCACACTCTCTTCAATGGAGGCACGTCATGAAAGACACATCAATAACCAGAGATGTCTCGATGTTCGCCATTATTATTATTCTTTAATGCTAGCAGAGGCATGATTTAATGCCTCACACATTTTTCTCCTGCCTGCCATTGCTTATCTGCGGAGTTTCATTAGCATACAAAGCCCTGTTTTAGTGGTGGGGGGTTCGTGGTAGATAGCAGACAGCCAGTTAGCTCATCTTACTAACCCCCTTTGTGTGCGTTTCCTGCTGCCAGGGCTAAAGATGATGGTTTTGTGGCACATTTGGGAAGCTCTGTCACATTAATCCTTCCCACACACCGCTCTGAACCCAGCGCACAATCCACTGCAGAGTTGCTCAGATGGCCCCCAATACTATAAGCAAGAGAGTGGAAGACAAACAGCATCTGGCAAGGGAAAAAAGAAGTTGGGCAAAGGTAAAAAGTCATTCAGGCATCTGTGCTTACTCAGCTGAGTTTGTGTATGTGTGAGAGAGAGAGTGAGAGTGAGGGAAAGAGAGATGCAGCAAGAATATAAACTCTGCTTAGATGGGCGGTTTTATTTTTGGCAAATCATTCCACGCCTTTCATAGCAGGACTCATAAGGCATCTCCTCCTATTCCATCTGGGAGATGGTGCTGGCTTTTTTTGTATGCCACGCCTGTCATGCGTTCGGGGGCTGCAGTGTAAACTCGCTGCCAGGCTTATAGCCTGAAAAACGCATCTCTGTGCAGGGAGCTGCTGCTGCCTTCAGCAGCATTGGTTGTTGTCTGTCCTCATCCTTCCAAGTATCTCCAACATCTTCAAGCTTTTCCAGCTTTCCGTTAGCTAAATGGGAAGCATCTGCAATGTCAGGGGGAGACAGGAGCTGCAGACACCCAGTCAACAAGCTATTCATTTTCCCTCAGCCTTGCCTCCCTAACCGTGATGGGTTCTTTCACACTAACAGAAACAAGACGGCACGCACACACACACACACACACACACACAAAAGTATGGAGGGCCAAAAAAATATGTCAGAATATCTCAAATTCATACTGGAGGCCCTCGAAAGTGCAAAGGAAATACAGCACCTCCCTTTCAAGGCAACAAGTCCTCCAAACCATACGACCACATTATTGGTCGATTGTTCCTACCCTCTAATATGACCCACTTCTTCTTATCGTTCTTATCGATTCCCAGTTTCCATTCCAATAAGGTAAAAAAATAGGGCACATGTTTAGAAAACAAAAATATCTTCATTCTTTTCAGAGCTTACTTTGACGGTTCTAATCGGTTCTAATTTGTTCTCGGTTTTCGGTTCCTAACCCTACTCCCGCCCACACTAAACAGACTTATTACTAATAATAATAACTAATAACTAATATTATCCAAATATATTTGCTACAGCCACTAGAGGGTGCCGCCCCACAAGAAACATAAATGTGGGTTGTAATGAGCTGCTTGTACAAATGACCTATGGGGTCATTTTTTCAGGGGGATGACCCTGAAAATCCTTTCAAGATCCTTTCAAGGATACTGTTTAACATAACTGCAAACACTTCTCCATGCCATACAGCTGCACTTGTGACCTGCCATCACCACAGGAGTGAATTGGTGTCAATTTAATTTGCCCATGTAGCACCTGGTTTGATACTACCATAAACTTAAAATGTCAGCCTGCACCAGGCGCTGTGATGGCAAGAGGAGACGTGTGTTAGGTGTGTGATGGTGGCTATTGTAGATGTTTGAGGGTGCAGTGGGAATAAAAAGGCATTCATTATAATGTGTTACCTAACTCAGAGGGAGAAGCTATATGAGGTGTATAATGACATTTAGCGCCACAGAACACTGGGAATATATCTAATTACCAGGCAAATCATCAAGGACGCTGCAGGCTGCTTTTTTTAAAGCACAAATGCTGCAAAAGACATGCGGTCACAGAAAAGCCAGAATATTCCGTTGCGTGCAATATCTGCCTACATCAACACTGAGTGTTTGTGTCACTACTGTACATTTCCACACTACTCACACCCAAACATGTGGAGCGCACACTCACACAAAAGGCTCCCCACGGCTAATGCAGCTGTTTGCTTTAATAACTTGCATTAGAGTAAGCACATCCCTGGAGGGCAGTGCTCCAAGATGAAGTCTAACGCTTCCATCTCCCTAGGTCACAGCATCCTATCCTTCACACTGGCAAGCCAACACTTGGACATGGAGTAAATCTAGGGCACTGTGTGCTCATGTTCGATCTTATCACACTTGTGTAAATTTCCTTCAACGCTGTAAAGTTATGCCTTAGCTGGCTTAGGGCGCGAGGTGAGTGTGCAGAAGAAGTTACCGAGCAGAGTGTGCGCGCGCGTGTTCTTGATCTTCGCAGAAAATCTGACAGGCCAGTGTGCCTGCGGATTAGAGGGGCCTCTGTTTGGGTGGCTGCATAATTAGGACAACTCTGTTGACAGTGCTGCAAAGTGGCCTGCTTTTTCAACACCGCACATTTCCCCCTTCTCTATTCAGTCCACTCCACTTTACATCTCTCTCCACATTAAGCCATGAAACAAAACCTACATAAATGAGCTCAGGGAGGTGATTGTTGCTGGGACGTGGTAAAAATCCAGCTCTAAGTATGGTAAAGTGCACAGAGGCAAGACTTTTGCAAATGAACTAAATGAGCCCTATTGTTACATTAGGTGTCATACAGGCAGTGTAGTTAGAGAGTCCTGGGTTTACAGTAAGTTCCGGCTCCAAGTTGTTTCTCTCGTGTGTGCAAGTTTTCTTCCAACAGTCCATGAGATGGGATCAGATCAACTGGAAACTTTAAATTGTCTGTAATTGTCACTGCATTTCTTTGTTTACGTTTTAAACCTGCTATAAACTGACAAGCTATCCAGAGTGTTTCAACGCCTTTCACCTAATGCATGCTGGGATGGACTTCAGCTCCATGTGACCTTCAGTGGAAATAAGCACGTAGACAATACTTAACCTGCAAAATAACCATTTGTAATTGAATTTGTGAAGAAAACTTTGTTTTTTTAGCATACGTATCAATCAAAATACTGAGTAAAGTCTTGATGAATTGAAGTAATAGGTGGCCGCATAACCCCCTGGAGTCCGAGGGTATTTTTCAGACTGATGATTTTGGCATGCTCTGATATTGTTGTTAATTTGAACAAATGTAAGCAGTAGGCTATTTTCAAAGTCACATTACTTTTTTGTATTCAGCACAAGTTCAGCTACAATAATACAAAAATAACTGGTAAATTAACCTGTTGTAAAAAGTAGTTTTACAACTGTGCTGGAATTTGATTAAAAAATAATAATTACCTTACCCATTGTGATGAACCATTTCACTTGAGGTGATTGTGTTGAGTGTGCAAGCACAAACACTTTAATCTGCTCCACTGTTTTGGACAATTCAATTAATTGAATGTCCTACACTTCTGCATAAACAGTGTCATGCACGGACGATGCAAAGCAGATTTCATATCCTTTTGTGTATTTCTATCTCAGTTAAATATCACCCGAATATTTATGCCTTAGATACTTACCAGTCGTTTTTGCTATGTCCCACCTACTGTGTTTTTCTATTGGACTGAATAGCCTGTCAATCAAGCCTGTCAATCAACCTATGTGACAGACGCAAATTGTCTCTTCCATCAGTTGCTCCGGTGAAGATTGGACGGACTATAAGCAAGCTGTTAGTAGTTTAGCTAAAAGTTAGTTATCAGTAACCTTGCATAGTTTGGACAGTGAGACCCTGTGTGCGTCCAGTAAGAAGTAAGTTTCCGTTTCTGTTTGCATATGAGTCTAAAGTTGATGCATGTAGCAGTGTCAGCTTTGCAAACACCTGTAGCATGGTAATTAGCGTTGGTAGCTTGGGTTAGCTCTGCATTTACTCGGTGTACAAGCTGATGCATAGAGATGTGACGGTGGTTTAATATGCAGCAAGCTTTATATTTCATGCAGTGTGTAGCAATGCTGTTAACGAGTGATATAGTTTTGTTCCAGACTTAAAGGGCGCTCGTGACGAGGCTCTGCTGAAGCGTTCCCTTGTTGGTTTATGTAGCATCAGACATGTGCAAATAAGGGCGCTGCCATGTGTTCTGTGCATTCATATAAATACATGAGAGGTATTGAATGTCATTCAGTTGTAATATTACTTACCATGTTATTTTGCCAGCACTGTGTACGAGGAATACAGTATATACTGTATGCAGTGGTGGAAGAAGTACTCAGATATTTGACTTAAGTAAAAGGAGCAATACCACAGTGTAGAATAGTCTGTTACAAGTAAAATTTCTGCATTGAAAACCTTACTTAAGTAAAAGTACAGAAGTAATGGCATCAAAATATACTTACAGTACAAACAAGTAAAAGTACTCATCAGAATGCCCCAATTCAAAATTGTTCATTTGCAAAAGCAGATAAAGACATTCTTAAACTGAATAAACCAACAACAGTTTGATTGATATTACCTTGACTGCACAATAAAAAACATGATTCATGAAAATTAAAATATTTTTAGATAACTTATCAAAACCAAACACCAGTTTGATTGATATTCCCAGGATTGGACATTAAAAAAAAGAAAAGAAAATGATATATTGTTGGGTCTTCGTATGTTATATTATTGGATTATAATTATTGATGCATTAATGTGTTCATCACTTTAATGTTGCAGCTGGTAAAGGTGGAGATAATTCGAATTAATTTACTCTGTGTAGATACATTTTAAATTATATATTATAATCTATTAGTTGATTTATATTTTGTATTAATACATTAAATCTACAAAGTAACTAATGCTGTCAAGTAAACGTAGTGCAGTAAAAAGAAAAAGAAAAAAATAGTAATATCAGTTATGTGGAAATTATGTACATAATGCTGTTATATTCTATTGAGTAAGGCTGCAGTGTTGTATGTAACATATGATTGATATTAATTTTGGTTCCTTAATTTCTATGGTTCCAGAACCACACATACACCAACACGAATGGAAACTGTCTGAACATGTAAAGTGCACAGTGGCAATATAGTTCACTGAAGACCTCTCTCTCAAGAGCACTTTTACTGATGCCCCACGGTGACTACACTGACTGACCTGCAAGCTAGTAAGTGGTAGACAAACACACATCACCTTGTCCAATTTTACAGATGTGCGCCTGCACAAACTTCTTGGAGTAGCTAGTGGAAGTGTTGTACGTTTTTAGCGAAAATGCATG
>JAOVVB010245845.1:0-36469 GCA_028570985.1 Heterobranchus longifilis | reverse complement strand
ACCATGGACTGGAGAAATGGGAGGACATTTTTCATGATTTTCTGACATTTTATAGACCAAACGAGTAATTGAGAAAATAATCGGCAGATTAATAGATAATGAAAATAATTGTTAGTTGCAGCCCTATGTGACTAAGTTTTAAGACAATGTTGACTTAGCAGTTTAACATATTATTTGTTTTTTGTTTTTTTTACTTGGTAGCAGCAGGTGAACAAATATTTCTTGTCCTTTTACAATTCAGGCACCTCAAGTAATGCTGGGAAGTACAATTCTAACACATCGACAACATGTTGGACTGCAGAAGCTCTCAGCGCTGGCTGGAATCACACATTCCTCTTTGGGCCCCAATAAAAAGTACAAGTTTATCCAAGATGAAACAAGTGGGGAGTCAGCTCTCGTGTGCTCATGTTTACGCATCTTTGAGAACCTGGAGCTGACCTGTGCGGTGGGTCAACTGGTTTACGAGACTATTCAAGCCCACCAGAAGGTCTATCATACAGGCTCGGGATGCCTGCTGTTTCTCGCAGGAGCATGGAGCCGTGCTGCTCTGGAGTGCCTTCAGAGAGGAATTTCAGTAGCACACATCATCTCGGCTATGTCTGAAGGAATCGACATATGCTTGGATGTTTGCAGGAAATGCAGCGTCTCAACTGAGGGTCTTGTGGTGCAATCGGAGAGCCGCACTGCGACATCTCATGGTCTAGGACTTCAACTGTCAAAGAAACCCATTGTGGAGGCTTCACAAGCACCGTGCCACCTGCAAAGGACAACAAACGTTCATCACAAGACTCTAAACGGCAGCAGACAACGGAAAATAAAGCTCAGCAGATATTTTTATGAAACCAAGTCTGAAAATGTCTCCACAGTACCTCATCAGCCGAAGCTACCTGACATTGCACACATCACTGAGGGATTGAGTCACGGTTGTGTCGATGCGATGCATTTAGTAGTCGAAGTCAGCCGGATACAGTCGAAAAATAATCAGCAAGATATCAGCTGTTCCATGTTCGATGTTACTAAAGTGATGACTTGTGTGCTACCTGGGGTACCGGAGGAGCATGCGTGTGTTTTACCAGGCTGCATTGTTCTCTTATCTGATGAACAGGCTTCAGTTGCACATCACTTAAAAGAACAGCACTTGAAAGTCGCTCTAATTAATGGAGATTTATCAGATACCTATCGCCATCTTGGCTTCAAAAGACCAACGGGTATACAGCGTGTGAGCGACCTGTCGGATTTTTCAAGCAAAGAGGAAGAGTGGTTAGAAAAGATTGTAACACTTCTGTTGAACCTAGAAGTTAACCTGGTATTAGTCAGTGGGCTTGTGAGCGAGAAAGTGATTCAACACTGTTGTAGACGTCACATACTTGTGGTGGAAAAAGCAAATGTTTTGTGGGCATTCACTAATGCAACAGGAGCTGTTCCGGTGACTTACGCCACACAGTTGAGCAAGCACTGCGTTGGCTCCGGTGTGAAGGTTGCGATAAGGAGGGACCTCAGCAGCTGTGAGAGGAATCCCTCGACAACTGTGAATATTTCCACTGGAGAGAACAGCGAGTTGGTCACAGTGATCCTCACAAGCTGTGTACGTGGCAAACTGCAGGCCCTGGAGGACCAGTTTTGGGCATGTGCTTACCGTTTGCACCACATGCTGAAAGACAAAGCCCTCCTGCCTGGTGCTGGAGAGACAGAAATACTTTGTATTCATCACCTTCAAAAGCAAGCAGAGCATCACGCAGAGAGAAACAGGGACGCCGTCCAACAAACCAAAGCAGCTAACCCTTACAGGGGTGAAGTGCAGCACCTCATGGCAGATGGTTTAATAGATTACATATCCACTGTAATGGTTAACACGGGAAAGTTTTCAAAAGTCCGAGCCAGGACCGCAGTGAGCCAACAACTGCAGGACTATAACGGAAGTCTAGGCGTTGCTGCAAAGTTCTCACAACTTTTCTTGGAAGGTGAACAAGAGGATAGTGGAGTTTCCTCACCAGCAGTAAAGATCTACGATAATCTGAGTGTGAAGCAGGAGGCATGGAGGAAAGCCTTAGATCTGGTTCTCCTGGTCTTACAGACTGATGCAGAAGTCATCACAGGCATTGACCAAAAAACTGATGGTACACAGGACAATCTGATGCTGTTATGACCTTCATGCAGCTTCTTGGGGGAATAGACTGTACACAACTCTCTGAATGTTTTTTTTTAGTTTATATAGAATGTGTAAAATATGTTTTTTATGACTGGTACAAAGTGAAAGTAGAATAAAGTGTTTTTTATATTCTTTATTTTCTTGTCATCAATAAATACTCAAATGACAACATTCAAAAAAATAATTTTAGTGAAGCAATGCTACCTATATGCCACCACTTGAGGGAGACAAATTATCATATCAGAGTCTGTCATCCAGATGCAAGTAAACATGACAAAAATAATTGGCCTAGAGTAGATTCTGAATGGCAAGACTAAAATATTCTTATTTCAAACATGTCCACGAAATGACATTGAGATGCAAGGTTTTGCTTTTTTTTTCCTTCATAGTTCAAAATGATATTTATTTGATTGCCCCTTTAACATTTTCTATCCTGACCTCCAGGTATTTGGAAAGCCGACAAATGAGCACAGCATCTTAGAAAAACAGACATGAAGTAAGTAATTATATATTTCCATATTTTTATTTCATTCAACTTGTCTGAGTTATCATATTTTTGGTCATGAAGGTGCTGCTATTCTCATAGGAAATACCCTAAAATTCTGTTTATTTGTATTATTAACCACGCCTGCTGACTATGACCTTGAACACACCTTGTCTTCATGCTCACTTCAGCCAATGAAAGCAAATAGTGCATGTCCAAAACCACAATTAAATTTCCCTCTCATGGAGCACCAGTGGAATTCTTTTTCTTTTCTTTTTACCGGTATATTTTTTAGTCTTGGTACACTCTTCCTTTATGATATTTGCCTACGCTTTATTATGTGTACCGTTTGGCTAACACTGTTAGCATTGGATACTGTTTCTCTGCCAACTGCTGCTTTTATGACCCGTTCTGTTATAATGGGAATGTTTGATGGAGAAGGTGCATCCAGACAGGGTAAATGTTTGGTTAAGTCTTATTGGGCCGTATCCTTTCAAAAAGGGAACTAAAGTAGTTACAACACCCGGAGGTTGTTTTAGTTGTTTGAAGTTTAGAAGTCTTTGCTAACATTTCCCCTCCTATATGACCACTGAAAGGTCACAGGGATATTACCAAGCCTCCATGCTCTGACCCTTGCACTCTTTAGCACATCAGTTGAAAACTTTAATTACAGCCTGAAAATGTGTTATTCCAAAGAGAAATGTCGAGTAATTGGAAAACTCAAAAACAACCTGCAAACATTGATGGTTCATATGAAAGTAAAGCACACTCTTGGTTATCTTTAGACTTTTTCCGACACTATTGTGCGCGTTGTATTTCAAAGGTGTCAATTGAAACAATGCACAAGACCTTCCATTTCCTCTGAGATCAGAGAGAGCGTCTTGTTGCATTCTAAAAATAGTTCAGTGAAATAAAAACGTTACAAAGGCTTCACGGAGGAGCCATAACAACCTTGACTCAGGCGTCACTCGGTGGTGGTGTGGCCATGAGAGGGTGGGGTATGACATAATGTAAACACAACATTGAGGAGGAAATTGGAATGGTGAAGTTAGTGACA
This sequence comes from Heterobranchus longifilis, assembly GCA_028570985.1. Taxonomy (NCBI): domain Eukaryota; kingdom Metazoa; phylum Chordata; class Actinopteri; order Siluriformes; family Clariidae; genus Heterobranchus; species Heterobranchus longifilis. Next base: position 32,779 of record JAOVVB010245845.1, on the reverse strand, counting down.
CATCTGAGAGTTCAGGCTGAGTCCACGTTTTACAGTCAGCCCGGTCCCCCCAGTCAGCACAGAGAAAACCCTGGACTCATGCATGCACACGTTTATCAGTGGTGGATGTAGTAGTACCTAAAGTACAGATATCTTACCAGAAAATAACTTTGGTAGAAGTTAAAGTCACCTGTTAGAATTTTACTTGAGTAAAAGTCTTAAAGTATTAGATATTTACTGTACTTAAGTATCAAAAGTAATTTTCTGATATTAAATGCACTTAAGTATTGAAAGTAGTGAAAGTGGAAAAAAAAGCAATTATTAATTAAGTTTATTCTTCTAAACATGTACACCACCTTAAAAATTGGAGCCTGTATTACACGTGAAGAAAAACGAGGTCTTCACAACCTAAAGAGATGCTTAGGTGATTTTAAACTCTGTCATCTTAGTGTGGGCAGTGTTTGCAGATGAACGGTGTGTGACTTCCCTCTGTGGTCCTCGCGGTTCATCTGCAATGCATCTTTAAATGCCAATATTTCCGTATTTTGGGGCAAGCAGAATAGGCACTTCATCCGGTACAAACAATCTTTCGCTCCAACTTGAGCAAACATTTGTTGCAAATATGGCCACAGGCGTTTGTCTTCGTCACCACGGTGGTCTGTGGTTTTTGTCCGTTACGTGATTAACCAGCAAGCTAGGATCACTGCCTGCTTGCTTGCAATCTTTTTGTATTCGCAGTAACAAAGTTACTTAGTAATGAAGATACTGTATGTAATATGTACATACAGTATGATAACGTATCGGAATAAAAGTATACATTTTATTTAGGAAATGTAGTGGATTAAAAAAAGTTGACAGAAATATGAAAACTCAAGTAAAGCACAGACACCCCCCCCCAAAAAAAAAGTGCTGTAACAAAGTATTATTACTTCATTACATTTATACCTTAAAGAGTTGAGTGTGATGATCCAGTTTTATTTTAATAATTGCTAGCTGACAACAAGGGATGTTAATTTCATTTTGAGCAATGTGACCTTATTCAAAGTAAGATCTCAATAACTAACAAATCAACAATTTGCTCCTGCAGGCATTTGAGGTTTTGCATTTGATTCATTACATTTGCATGTGACACCAAAACATGTTTGCATATTGATGTTTGTTTTTATGGAAATAAAGTGTGATTTATACTATGATTGTAAATTCAAGTTTTACTGCACCAGAATGCCCGTGGAACTCATACCTCTGCCAGGTTTTAAAATTAAGCCATTAGTTTAGGAACAGGTGCCATACTGATACTAGAATGTGCCACGGGAATTTATTTTTAGAAAGAAACCGCTGACAAACCATAAATCTTGTTTTATTTTCCTCAGAGAATGCTGCATACAGTACTACATGTTGAAGACCAATATTAGAAAGAGTATAGAACTACTGGTCTGATTATGGCTGCCATGTTGTTAAATGTGAAATAACCTTCAGTAGTTCTGTAATGGTGTAGGTTTCCTTCTCTGGCATTGTTTTTGTCTGCCAATTTAAAGTCAGTGTTTATGATGATTTTGTTTGATCTTCTGTTATAGAATTGGAGCATTGGTAGCGCTGCACTGTGTAATGCAACACTTAGAGCATCTACATCTGGTTCACTGGACTCTTTGGAGTAAACCGGTGAGTCCCGTACTGTTGGCACCAGTCAGCCCGAGTCAGCATGTTGAATCGGAGATGGCGGAGCAAGTCCGTGAGCGGAATCACTCTGATTGGCTGTAAACAAACGACAAAAGTCAAGACGGCACACTGAAGGCACTTGTCATTTGTCATCTTCATCTGATCATTCCTTTACACTACAGGCCGTCAAACCTGTCCATTAATGAAGATCCAACTATTCAAATATGTATTTTTGGGCATTGATTTCACTGTCTCGCTGGTGCTAGACTGAGAACTGAGCTCCTGACCAAACTACAGTAGCTAGCTGCTAACTAACTAGCCAGCCAGCCATTAAATGAGTAAAATTTAACAGCGTAATATTTGATCGACACACTCTTGTTACAGCGTAGGAAAGCACATTGCTGTCGCCAGATGAATGACAACTTTGTTCGGCTCATTTTCATTTTGTAACCAGTGTAGCATTAAAGCATGGAGGAATTAACTAACTAGCCAGCCATCCGCTAACGTTAGTTAGCTTGTTACAGTGCAGAGGACTGCTGAATATTAAATATTTTCACAACAACATGACCATCTGGAAGGAAGCTAAATGAAGAGCAACTGATCAGCATGATTCAAATGCTGCTTTCTTTCATGTAATCAGAGACGTTTAGAAGCTACATGTAACGTTATGAAGGCTATAACAGTTTGTATATCTGTTTTCTCATTTTGAATGACAGACGACCACCGCCTGCTGGTACTAGTTATTACATCTCACGCAGGAGCAGAACGTTGGCCGTTGGCTGCAGTGTTTGCGGTGTGTTCGGGTGCAACTTTGTTGGCCCGATGGAGACGACGGAGGCCTCTGTCGCCACGAGTTCTTTGGTGTCGAGCTGATGTCTTTGCTCTAAGGATGTCCAAAACCATCTAAACCCTTCCCGTGGTTGGACTCCTATTTGACCACAAGTCTTACAACTATGCAAGTCTCCGGGCTTAGTCACTCCAACGGCCTGGCCGGCTGTCAGATGTTTCACTGACCAGTTTCGGGAGGGGGTCACCAACGTGACGTCAACCGAGAGCACAGCTGACTTTCTACTGATCCAGCACGACTTTCAGATGTGGTGATCTTTAACCAGAAGCCCGGACCAGTGACTGCCTATTTTGGCAAACAGATGACCTTGTTGGTCCTAAAATCAAAGAAAAGAAACAAATCCTGCACGGATAACTCATCCTCCACTCCAGCTGCTTCTGAGGAAGTTGAGAATAGCAATTAAAATCTCTCATTCATGATGCAGGCTTTTTCATCTTAAGTCTGCAGGCATTTCTACTTCACATTGTTGTTTTTCACTACAAACTGTGCTGGTTTTCTTTTAATGTCTCTTGAGCGGACTGGATGAATGAAAACACTGCTTCTGTTCACATGCTCGCTCTTGGCACTCTGAAGGGTCTCAGTGACACAGTCCAAGTTGCACGTCCCCCTCCTTGCCCTCCTCTCCTTTCTCGACTTCTGCTGGGTTTGGTTGGTTAAACCAGTGAGCATTAGTGGGCGTGTGTGTGTGTTGGTGCTCCTAGGGCGCATGCGAACTGAGGCCCAAAGGGGAAAGCCTTCCACACAGATCTAAGCCAGCTGCCCTGATTTAAACACTTCATTGCAAGAAGAGTGGAAGCGAGGGGGAATCCACATGCTTCCCCCCCTACCAGCGTGCTCAGAGTACACAGGCAAAGCAGCTACCCGCTCTACAAACAACAGACAAACAGCTACAAATGGTAGATTTAGACGTTTGCTCTGAGGTAGAGGCATTCAGGAGTACTTCTGCCTCAGACTCTCAGGACTCAAAGGGCACTTGCTGCCCTGAGAGGGGGGTGTTCAAGCAAACTGACCTCTGGGGTTAAGGAGAATCCGCCTGTGTGAAGCTCTGTGGAGGAGGGGAGGAGGGAGCAGGCGGTGGGAGGTGGGAGGCCACAGTGGGGCTCCTGCACTGCTCAAGAAGGAGACGAAGCAGTCGCCGGGAAGCGTGGAAAGAGGAGGATATGGCCACGGGAGAAATCACAACACTTCCCTCCACACCTGAAGACGGCGGCAGCAGCGGCTTTCCTCCTGGGAGCTTCAAGGAACCCAAAAGGCTGTACTGTAAAAACGGGGGCTTCTTCTTGAGGATAAAGTCTGACGGGGGAGTGGATGGAATCCGGGAGAAGAACGACCCCCACAGTAAGTACTTCCAGTCCCCTTCTTCTTTGCTTTGCACAGCACACAAAGCTTCTTTATGCTCTTTTTTTTAAATTTGCAACAGGCAAGTAAGAGAGAAGCAAAGACATCATGGTGGAACGACGTGAACTTTCCAGTTTACTGAGGTTTATTCTCCACTTGTAAACACCAAAATGTGTGTAGGCCTACTTCTGGAAAGTATAATAACTCTAGTTCAAGAGACATACACCTCAAATTTTCTTAATCAATGGGAACTTTGATGGAATATGCATGATGTTTTTTAATAAATGTAGTTCCCCATACTGAGACACATCACACTGCTTACTGTGTGATTTACGTCACACAAAACCACACAACATGGAGTTAAAAGCCAGAATAAGTGACTTCCTGATCTAGAGGTCCCTGTCAGTTTGAGGTCAATGAACTTATGCCATTAATATATGTAAAAAAAAAAAAAAAAAAAGATACTATAATAGTATCATATGATCATGTGGTAACTTAGGCCATGTGTGGTCGAATGTATACATAAAAAAGTAACCGATTCTTCTTTTCAGTACTATTTTACATGGACAATAGAAAATGGACTATGCAAACCTCCAAATGTCACAAAACTGCATTTCAAAAAACACTGTCCATTTGATCATTTTTCAAGATTCAAAAAGCTTTATTGTCTACCACATAATGACAGAAAATTGTCTTTGGTTTGGGGCTCACAGACAAAATAAACCATTCACAGATGAAAGACAAAAAATATAAAATTAAAAAATGTTGTTTGAACTGATAGATATTGCTGTACTAGCTGTTATATGCAAAGATTTAAACTTAAAAAAAAAAATTATTTAAAGGCTGTCTGTTCTTTGACAGCATTAATTAAAGATAAAAATGGAAAGTTATTTTATTTTGTCATTCATAGCTAGATAAGTCCTCATTAGTCAACATTAAATAATCATAAAGTGTCAATATACATTGATTAAATTCAGTAAGATTTATTATTTACAATTGAAATTTAGATGCGATGATAAAGGCTTCGAGAGTCTGGAAATTTTGGTTAAGGTACCTTGAAAAGTGCTTGAATTTTACTCTTAAAAAGCTGTATGAATCCTGACTATTACTATAAAATATCATAACATATACTCTGTACCACCAAGTCAATCAATATTTATTTAGAAAGTGAGAGAAGTTTTAGGCTTTTGTAAAGTTCTTCTTTCAGTTAGCAACTATTAAAGTGGAAACATTAACGTGCTTGTTTAGCCTGGACGCCTGTGACAGCCCTCGGTGCCTGTGGATCACTGATAACTTTTAAGTGTGTGTCCTAAGTTGCATCAGTAAGTGGGAGGAGGAGGGGGCATGAAAAAATGTCGTTTTTCATTCCAAGGAAAACACGTTTGGAAGAGTATTGCCTAAGATACAGTTTCACATTTCAAGCAGGTGTGCACAAACACAAATGCCTGATATGGAACCAGTTCAAGGAGAGGGGAGCTATTTTTAGAATAATTCAATTACCTTTAAATACATTCACTTAGACTTGTTTGTGAAATAAACCAGGAGAAGTAACCTTGTTGAGATGATGTGCACAAGTTGCATATTGACTTTTTTTGCGTTAAAAAAAAACGTCCTGTTGTTCAAAGAGCCAGTCTTATGGCTTCAGAAAGGAACATGTCCACAATGAGTCACAAAACAGGAATCAAGATTAATCATTTAGCTTTTTACTGTAATGGTTTCGTACAGTTAATGTGACCTGAGCTGTGCTTCATCAATGGTCCTTTTGTTAAGGCTGTGATGGACCTGCCAACTTTTTTGGACAACATACCTGCCAGTTAGAAATGTTTGTGAGAAATGTTAGCGCATACATCCAAGGATCCTCAAGTGGGACTCCTGTGCTAATGTAGACGGGACGCTACTCCATCACATTTGTGCCAAAGCTTTGTGAGAACAATATTGCACATATATGTTGCCACAAATTGTTGCCCTTACATCACCAACCCCAGGACAATTACAGATAGGACCACACTGTACAGAGACAAGCACAGTTAAAGGAAAGTTTTCCTGCATTCATAATAACTGTGGGACATAATATTTCAAGTAAACACTGAACACACGACAGCACAATCCAATTATAATTTTTTCAGGGAAGAACACCTCTTTGATCTGTGACACGAATCATCCAGGCAGCGAGCTTAACTGTTGACAGATGCGTGGCTATCCAAAGTCTTAATGTGGATTAATTCTGGAAAGATCCTCTAATTTACCTTGTGGGGCCCCTGCTTCCTTTTTGGTGGTTTGTTTTCATGGAAAGTATGCTTTGTTGGCAAGCAGCGTTGTCTCTTCCAAAAAAAAAATGTGGAGCTGATTTTGATACATCTGTGAGGAGCCACCAGGTACTGCTGTCAGCCACACTGTGATGCTACTGTTTAGTATGCTGGCAGGAGTTAGCTTGTTGTTACCACAGTGGTGTCCATGGTGTTTCATTCATTTACTGCAGAAATATGGGAGAAAATCCAAATAAGGTGCTGTTTATGCAACCGAAATTAATAGATAAAAGATAAAGAATAAAAAAATAAAAATCTGTCAGCGCATTTAAAGTCATCTTTATCGATATTTTTCACATACTTTTAAGGCTATTTTATCTCATTGTTTTGGTTTTACAGGACATTTACTGTTTGATTCACTCTCACCGCTTTCATCATTTTTGTTTCAAGTCGAAGCAGATAAACTTAGCAGCTACAACGTTCTAGAAAGTTCAGGTTCAAGCATCTACCAGCAGATATTGTTCTCAGGAGTTGGTGGAGACCAAAACAGAGCTGAAATTAGAATATTGGACATATATTTATCAGGTGGACATAGACACTACAAATTAAGTATTATGTCTGCAGGATGTGTAACTGGGCAATTTATTTGCTGACACTTTAACTTTATAAGTCGGTGATATGGTGTGGCAATGTACCTGTCAGCTCGTTTTTGTTGCAGTGCCCCCTTAAATTGACTAATGCAGCTTTAAGTATTAATATAGTATTATCTCTGAATTTGTTCTGCTTTGGTTGCTCTTGAAGAACAGTCTCCTTTCCGTTTTGTGCTATCAGGCTAATCATGAATCTCTCTACAACATTAATGTTAAGTAGTTAGCACAGGCTGTCTCGTTTGTTACTCATGTTTACTGCTGTAGTAAAGATTTCATATTGAAATCCCTCACATAGCATCTTTACTGTGATTTGTTTCTCGAGTTGCTGGCTCTGCTGTGTGTAGGGGTAGGCTAGTGTTAGATAAATCACAACAAGGGTGCCAATGATGTAACCATAAAACATTAAAGAGATGACTATTTCAGTGGGACTTAGTGTAGAAATGTGATGCAGAGGATGTTTATCTTTTTGCGTATTAAACACAGGGGTTAATCTTTTTCTTTTGACTAAACATCCCACAAGCAAACTACTAATGACATGTCTGTTTGTTCATTTTATTCAAATACACATTTGTCTTTTTCCTCAGTAAAGCTTCAACTCCAGGCGACCTCAGTGGGGGAGGTGGTCATCAAAGGAGTCTGTGCTAATCGCTATCTGGCGATGAACAGAGACGGACGACTGTTTGGAGCGGTGAGCTGCATCATCATCTTTCTGTTCACACAAGTTAGATTGTTTCTGTTCTGTGAAGTGTTTTGAGATTACTGTGAATGCAGTCTTATAAAATCATCAAATAGCATTTCCTGGAAGGGTTTTACCAACAGTGCTTTTCACAAACCTGTATTAAACACGTACACTACATGTCTCCGCCTCCATCACAAGCAGCATTTACACTGTCTGCTGTGTTTTGGAAACCAAATATTTACCAGCCGCCTGACAAGAAGTCCTCCCGCGCAGGAAAATAATTAGGTTGACACACGTTTGTCATAGTCAGCACTGAGTGAAAAAAAGTTTGTCACAACATTACAGTAAGTAGGCCCAGGTCAAAAATGATCCTGCTGTAGATTTATAGGATTCAGAGAGACAAAAAACTGTTTTGTATCTATGCATCTCCTCTTTGTTTTGACCATAAATTTGAGGCGTCTCTCCTGAATCCAATCAGTTCGACCATTTGTCTTTCTTTCCATTCTCCGGTCTGTGTTAACACTGCCTTGGCCAACACAATCATGACACTCGCCATGGCAACGCTAGAAAGTTTGGGTTTGAGTGTTCAAATCCAAATCACATTATGTTACTTGGGGTTTGATTTTGTACCCTTCCAGTCCAGACTGGCAAAGAAACAAATACATGATACACAAGACGATATTTGGCTCTGCAAAAACAAACTAGAAGGGCACTCTGAGAGCACAGACGGAGGCCAAGGCCGTGCCCTATCCAACGTTAAGGAAAGTGAAAAGTAATTTGTGTATCCGCCCCGTGCTTTGGATCCACTCCAAAACTGTATGGGTTCTTCCTTGGCACATGCTACACCCCTCCACCAAGTTTCATGGGAATTGGGCCAGTAGTTACTACTGCTAATATTACTACCAACACCAAATACAGATGGAGCCCAAGAGACTGTACTAAAAAAAATAAACCACTAGATGAACTTAAAAAAATGAAGTAATCGATCACACAAATTATTTGACATTGACTCAGTGTAATATATTTAAATCAGTTAAACCTGTATTTTTTAACTCCATGCAAACTATTTTCTGAATAATTTTAGGTTGTCCTAAATTTAAAAAAAAAAAAAAAGTTTTCTTTATTGACTCAGAGTAAATATTACATTCAATTTAACCTAAAATATTTAACATCATTCAACCATTTTTTGAGGGTTGGATTATTTTAGGTTGTCTCAATTGAAAAATGTGAATTTGATGTCCCGCTCTGGTCCCTCTGCCAGTTTATATTGTATCAAAATAAAAAAATAAATAAAAAAAAGAAAATATATAAATTAGAAAATTTAGTTTAAATGAACAAACTAATAATTTTCAGCTATTAGAATGAGAAAAAACAGATTAAACAGCATTGTTTCCTTTTTTCAGTGTGGTCTGCTTGAGATTTCTGTTAAATTAAAGGCAGTTTTAAAAGGCAGTTTTTTTCTTGCCACTGTCGCATTGTAACACTTGCTCTGGATGTTGGGATTCATTCAAATCATTGAGTCTGTTCTAGACCTGCTCTGTATGAAAAGTGTCCAGAGATAACTTTTGCTGATATGACACTATAAATAAAATTGAATTGAATAGTTTTTCTAACCTCCTTGGGTGTAATAAGTTATATTCCCATTCCCAATTCAGTGAGGAGAGATCAGTTGTAAATAATAATGGAATTATGTCACTATGATAATTATTTATACACAAACAACAGCGTAAATGTTTTGATTAGACTCCATAGGGCGCCTAAGTTTCTAGTTCCAAAACCCGGAAATGAGTTAGCATTTCTGCACCTCCGGTTCTCTCGTCTGGAAGTCAGTGTGTTTTTTTTTAATGTGTTTTTGTTTAAACGTCAGAAATAAGGTCTGTGGTTAACACAAGCTTCAGAGATCCAAAATTCAAAAATCCCACAGGCTTTTTGATGAGGGAACGCATGGCGATGCCATCTTCTGGACGTCATCCCTTCGGCTCCATATTAATGTGCACAGTAGCATCTTCATAAAAGTCAGGCCCATGAAAATAGGATTTTATAGAAATAGGATTTTTAATAGAAGTTTTCCAGTATAGTCTTGGCTGCTGGTGGAGAAAAGCAAGTAGGTAAATGATGCGAGCTCTAGTATTTGCAGGTTTTTATTGTGATTATTTTGGGAGGGATCTCCACAGGCAACGTGACAGTCATGGGGTGATGGGAAAGTGCAGGACTGAGCAGTACTTGATCTGAGAAACAAAGATAGAAGGAGCTGCATCCAACAATGTGATTGGTTCATAAAGTATGGAAAGGCAGTTTATTGTTCAGACATGGAGAGATTTGTGAATGAGAGGAGATGAGAGACATTTCTGAATGCAGAAAGAGACAGAAATTAATTTGTAAAAGAATAAAAGTTAGAGAGAAGACTTTTTTTTAAAGCTTCAGTTTTACTAAGTGAGCAGATGCACTATGGTGTCTGCTGGAAGATCTTACTGGTATTGTATCGTTTCTTTCTATCCTGCAGCAGAACATCTGAAGTCTGTTTTCTTTCTTTTCTTTTTTCATTTGAAAGCCTGCAGGAACGGACAGATTGTCTGAGTGGCCAGCAGACTGTTTTCAGTGGTTCAGTGTTTAGATGTTTCACACGAGCAAAAGAAAAATCAGAAATATCAAAGTGAGGTTTAGACACTTTGCCTTTTGTATTTTGTCTCATTACACCACGTGCTGTCAAATTAAACTGATCTGAAGGATTTCCTGAAAGCTCATGAGAAGTAGCCAACACCAGTTTGGCACCGCCGCTGGTCTGTTGCCACAAAGTTGTTGCTTCCAGCGGCAGTGGAAGTGTGAAGTGTTGGTGACTGATGTGGTTTGGTGGTTGTGAAGGCTTGTCCACAGTCCTGAAGCATTTCCTCTCTAATGAGAAGCTACAGCAGCTGCCACCCAGGGCGTTGTTCTCTGTCCTGCTCTTAGTTGTGTTTAGAAAATCATTAAAAAAAACCACAAGATATTAACTCTTCTTATTACCATGTGTGGCGTGAAAAAAGAAAAGTTAGTATATTGGCTGACATGAAGATTGTTGCCAAAGAAATTAAATTTTTTTCCCTCTAATTTAGCACATTGACTGGTCCGGTCTTGCCAGGGCCGGCCCTCGGCACAGGCCGTACAGGCGGTCGCCTAGAGCGCCACCAAGAAAGAAACAAAAGAGATATGAACGTTTAAAAGAAATAAAAAATACAATTATGGGCGCCCCTGATCTGATATTCTTTCATGTTTTAAGAAAAAAATGTTTTTTTGGTTTTGCAGTCTGTTTTGTTCAGTTCCCAACCTTTTTCCTTAAGAGACCCCTTTTCTATCATTGAGTAAACTGACGACTCTGACTAAAGCCCGAGTTATACAGTGCTTGCTTTTATATGCAAAGGCATGATGCTGTTTTCAGCTTTAGTAACATATTTTATGTATATTTAATATTATATTCAATGCATAACAATAACAGTACAGAACAATTGAAAAACTGTACAATTACCCCAAATAGTGAACACAGTAACTGCGTTTGTGTAAAATGAGTGATTTGGATGAATTATTGTCTGTAAAAATCATCAGAGATGAGTTCTCGTTGTTTTTTCAGAACTTTTAATTTAATTCTCTGTCTTATGTTTTATTTTATTTGCACATATTTTATCTAGAAGCAGAAGTCATCTGCTGTGTATTAGAGTTTTGCTAATGTAATTGACAAATACTGACCTCTTCCATAACTCGATACAGACATTTGTTCTGCTGATAAGATCTGTACAAGACTTTATTCCATCCAAAACCTTTAACAAAATATCATTCATGAATATTTTTCATGAAGTAAAGACACTCATTTCCTGTGCCTTTGATTTTCTAAATTTCAATTCAGTAATCTAAGACTGGATACAACAATTGATTGGACTTCTCTGTATATTTAGACTGTGTCCTGGCTGTGTGTAGGCTTCTACCTTTAGACTCCAATGGTTCAGTGGTCTTCTAATTGGAAAAATACCTCCCTTAAAAACCCTCACTACACATAAGGTTATTGTTTGGAAGCTGCTGGTTTTGCATAATGAGCCCTGGGTGGTTGTTGTAGTTCAAAGAAAATGTCTTCTGACTAATAACTCCATGTAGTCACGGTCAAGTAAAAACAGAAACTAAAACAAAAGCCTCTTGTTGGACAGGGTGTAGGGGAGGTAACGCCCAGCGAGACAGCAAGATTTTGGCCAGACGTTCAGTAATTAATGTTTTCTACAAAGGGCAATGTTAAAATTTGGGATAGTGTGAGCACTAAAAATAGATATGACCAATAACATAACTTTTTTAAAGCCTATCAAATCCAAGTTTATCATCTTAATTTGTCATTTTTGGATTTGTTTCTGTTTGTTTAAACTCTTCACATTTATCAATGTAATAATGTCCCCGGTCAGTCAGCCATGGTTTCCTTTAAAAATGTCTTTATTGAATAATTGTGAAACACAGAACAGGAATTATTCTAAAACCAACAGTCTCCTTCAAAATAAAGGTGACATTCAGCTCTGGGTGTTTATGTGGTAGTTTAATGTCATAAAATGTCAGTATTACAAATGTTCCCCCTTTCTAACAACATTTATTAAACAAATTCAATCAAATGTAATCCAAACATAATAACCTTTTTTTATTTGATGAAATGCCACTACAGAAATTATATACATAATTAGAGATGGTTATTAGCAGTTTGGAAAGAAACACATTTATATTAATCCTACACACAGAATGACCTGACTTCAGTTTCCATTTGTTGAAATATTACTAGTTTCACAGTTTTCTTACATAACCTCAGTTTCAAGCTAATTTAAGTGCATTGTGATGGCAGGGTGTCCCAGTAGTTCTTTAATTCTCCCAGCAGCCAACTTTAAATCCCCTGAACCCCCGACTGTTCCTCACTAACGAGCAGAAGTCCTCCGAAGCGTACGACCATGTGTTGTTTGTTCTGGCCCTCTAATACGACCCATACGTATTTGTGGTAGGTTTACTTCAATTTACTGTTTTATTTTATTTCCGACCGGGACAAGAACCCCGGTCTCCTGGGTGAAAGTCCTGTTGCTACCTGATCCGTACCGGAAACACGATCCGTTATACACATGCACAAAAGTCAGCGACCGTGCAGAATACGACCGTTCTGCAGCCGTCATCGGTCGGTACTGTGCATGTGCAACTCTCAACAGAGATAGAAACAAAGTGAGATGACTCACTTGTTCGCTTTTTACATCATCAGCTCCGGGAAAAAAAAACGATGTTTAACATCTTCTGGATGCAGTCTGACGAGGGACATGATACGAGTATGTGCCACTTATATGTACATCACATTTATAAGCCGATATATGTGCTCATAAATGTACACAAAACATAACACATAGCCTAAAGCTAGCCGTGCTAACCGCTACAACACAACGTTAGCTGGCTAGTTAGCATTAGCGGTCTGTGTTGTGAACAAACTTCGGTCTGGCTCGACTGAATTGACATGAATTGTCACTCTCTACAAAAACATGAAATAATTACATGTAAAGTTCAGAATTTACATTTTAGTCCAGCACAATGGCGGTAATACAACATTTATGGATGCTAACGGCCGTAAAACAACAGAAAGCTGTTACAGACGATATATGATGTGACGTCCGTCAACATGTTCACGCGTGCCTGTTAGAAACACGTTTGCGCGTGTGTAGAACGGATCGTGTTTCCGGTACGGATCGGGTAGAGACAAGTACTGTGTTTCTCGCTCTAAATACTTCGTAACATTACTTCCGGCTTTTTGGCGCCATAACACAACAGGGAGACACCTAACAATAAACTGTCTATATGGGTCGTAATTACTCGGACCGCTATGGGTCGTATTACAGAGCAGGAAAAACTGTGAACTGCTGTTGTTTTCCTCTGCAGGACAGACTGAAACCGAACATCAAATGAAACGTATTTGTTGTCTCTCTGTGTCTTTCTCTGCAGAGACGAGCAACAGACGAATGCTACTTCTTAGAGCGGCTGGAGAGCAACAACTACAACACCTACCGCTCCAGGAAGTACCCAAATATGTACGTGGCACTGAAGCGGACTGGCCAGTACAAGTCTGGAAGCAAAACTGGACCGGGTCAAAAGGCCATTCTTTTTCTTCCAATGTCTGCCAAGTGCTAATCTGGGATCTGATTGAGAAATATTAACGTCTTAAGTGACCGGAACAAAGAAGAAGAAGAAGATGTGACGGCAATGAAGACAAAGTGTTCCATCAACATTGCCCAAAATAGCTGTGATGCTCCCTGACTGTTATATCCCGAGCACGTCTGCTCTAATTCAGCTTTTACTTTCAGACAGCGGCACACATCGACACCTGGCTGCTTCCTAGTGAAACCAGATTTTACTGGAGCCAGGTGCCTTGCTCAAGTGCCCCCCTAAAGTACGGCAGTGTTCATCTTACCGACACAGACGTTCCCTCTCTGGCTGAGGGATTTAAAGCAGCAACCTTCTGATAACAAGTCTGCTTCTTATTGTTAGATGTAGGCCAGTGGTTCCCAACCTGGGGGTCCCGACCATCACTAGGGGTCGCCAAAGTTTCACAGGGGGTCGTGAGGCCTTCTGGATTTTAAGGGGTGTGAGACAACTTTAAAAAATATATATATACAGTTGGCCTGCATCTCAGCATTTCATTAATTTCTGCGAAGAATATTAAATTAAATTGTTATTTTTAAAGTTTGGATTATTATTTAAGATATAAACTTCAAAAACACTCGCAGGATGAGGGCACTATTATGTGTGATTGTTAAAAAAAAAACAGAATACAGAGAATTGTATTAAAAGTTCCTAAAAATAACAGGGAAATGCAATATACACAGGAAATAATCTGCTCAAAATTCATCCAAATGTCTTATTTTTACACAAACTTCCTGCAGTTATTGTGTTCACTGTTACTGTTAATTGTTCAGTTAATCAGTTCTGAAACTGTTGAATAGAATTTATTGTTATGCATTGAATATAATAAGAAATATCCATAAAATATGTTACTAAAACTGGAGATATACTTGGTGTTTAACCTCCCGTTCGCGTAGACATCGCGTAGCGTTCATTTCGCATCATGCGCTCGAGCACGCGTAGTTAAAAGCAGGAATATCTCCGGCTTTAGTCAGGGGTCGTCAGTTTAATCAATAGATAGAAAAGGAAGAAGGTTGGGAACCACTGATGTACAGTAGAATATTCTGTTAAAACACACTTACATACAAAGGGTTAAGAAAATGCACTCAAATCCTACATTATTAAATCTTGATGAGAGAAGGGATTGAACTAAATAACTGAATTTTAGAAATACAAAATTGTTTGAACAAAGCACACTAAAATCAAAACCCAAGCACTACTTATAGTTTTTTCTAATTATTTTACACTACTTTGTATCTTGACACACGTAATGGATACAGAACAGGTTTCCTGAGCTTGTCTTTGTTTTCTGATAAAACTGCGTTCCCCTTTTGTATTTTGTGCAAAAAAAAGTCCACATTACATGGCACTGGAGCATAACTTATAGATTTATTAATACGCGATAATTGTTGTGAATGATGTCTAGTTTAACGACAGAAAGGCAGTTAACTTTTTCGACCAGTCGGTAGGATAATTCAGCAAGGCAGCCAATATTAACAGTGCAACTACTAGCCGCTAACGTTGGCTTCTGCCAGTATACAGTCAGCTGACACTGACAAGACCTGTTCCCTGTTAAAAATGCAGCAAAATTTCAAACAGTACCTTTTTAAAAAATAAATCAGCTGCTGGCAGCCATTATAGCCCAACAGATGTGGACGTGGCTGCCAAAAAGTGTTAAATAAACCGTATAAAACTCTACAGTATTGCAGGCACCACAGTGGCATATCTAACTAAAATAAGAGTCCCTGTCTGTCCGTCCTTCCATTTTCTCGACAACCGTTCATCCGATCGACTTCACACTTGGTGGGTGTTTTGCTGAGGACCCAAGGAAGTGCAGAGTCCAGTGTTAGTGAGATCTACGGTACATATTTATTAGTAGTGCGTTATGGACACACTGTGTAGTGTATTGAAAGGGGCCCCTATTAACGGTTACAGCGCTGAACGGCATGCTGGGAGTTCTCTCTCCGTCGCTCGCTGCAGGGCGTTCAAGAAGAGACGAAGAGAGAGACACCGGAGATGTCACACTGCAGCAAACTCAAACATTTCAAGCATCAGCGACGTGACTTTCACAATGAACGCTTTTGTTCCTGGAAATAGCCTGGTCCCAAATAGCTAGCTGTTAGCTAATGACCAAGTGGCCAAACGGTGGATTTACAACTTACGGGTCCGTCACGTGATGTCGCAAAAGAAGGTCGCAAAAAAGCCTTTTGCTCATAGACTTACATTGTGAAAGATACATTTTTGTGAGTGTCACAACCCCTGTGAAATGACTCGTTTTACTATCAGAATTGGATCCATTTGGTCCGATAACATTTGGAAAATCTAGAAAAGCCGCACGATTAAATCATTTTATGCCCTTTCAAGTTAGCGGAGGGCTAAACCGGAAGTTAGCCAGCGGAAGTCTCTGGTGCGCCTGCTCTATGGGGCCCACAGTGCGGCAGCAGTGCTGAAGATTCGGGGAATAGTTTGGATGAGCGGTTCTCGAGAAAACTGCGAGCAGAAATACCGGCGGCCGAGCAGTCGGCCCGTTCAGAACAGGCACGTTTTGAACGGGCACGGCACTAGTCTCTTAGTGAATGTTCTTGTACTGTAGTTCACAGCCTATTGCACCACATTTCTTCAACAGTAACAGCTAGTGTGAAACAACACACTGCAAACAGAATTCCAGTCATAAATACACTTTAGATATGAGTAACACTGACAGCCATGTGTCAGCATAGCTAGCCGTGACATGCTAACCCCGTCAGGCTGAGGATGGCTTGCTAGGATTGCCGTGTCGGAGGAAGCTGCCTGTGGTACAGCTGGTAAAACCTCCCAGAGTAGACGGCAGGAAGCTCCTCCACGGTGAGGTCGATGTTGTTGAAGCCCCGCTCCAGGCCGTGCAGCAGAAGCCGCGCTACGCGGGAGGTGATGGGCGTGGTGTCGTTGGTCTCGGCCAGCTCGGCGAGGTGCAGCCACTCGCAGCGCAGACACTCCCGGGTGCAGAAGTTGATGTCGTAGGTGAGAGGGCTGAGCCGGCAGATGATGTACATGTCCGACATGCCGAAGGCTCCGGGGTGGTTGTGCTGCTGCCGGACGCTGAGCAGAGATCTGAACTCAGAGTGAACGCCGGTTTCCTCAAAGACTTCACGAACGGCAGTGGCACCTGAGAAAGATTCATTCAAATATTAATACATGTATGTGGAGGCATTTTAAAGATCCTGACAAAAAGGAATTTATCTCTATATATATATGTTCCTGTGTCAGAGGCCGTGGTTACACTTTTGTGACTTTTGTCATGCGATCACACCAGGACGCATTAACTGTCATTAACTCTGTACGCTCCGAGATCCGATCGGCCAGACCACATGCCGAGGTGGCCTGGGTGTGGACAGCATGTGGGCACAATCCGGACAATTTGATCAAACGTAGGTCTCGCGTCATCTCCCCGCCACGCTTTCTCTTCCAAAGGAGAGCAGAGGGAACCGAGGGTGTTGGACCCGCTGCTCTCTCCTGCCACCGTTACAAAATAAACAAAATATAAAGAAAAGAAGTGCACCAAGTGCCATTTTGGATGCACCTATTGCGCAAGAATAACGGTCAACCTGTTCTCATTCCCACCTCGTCACATATGGACACATCGTCAGGACCTCTTGCCGTCACTATTGAACACAATGAGAAGCCTTACTCGTCAAAATATGATGCTCGCTGTCGCAGTTTTAAACATGTGAGGCACATGGTTAAAAAAATAAAAAAAACTACTTGGTTTTGGAAAAAGACCATGGCTTGGGTTAAAATAAGTTGTCAACATTGACTTTTGGTTTTGGTTTCACGTCTCCTGGGTCACAGTCCTGTTTGTTTGACCCATCCACCACCCCTCCCTCCCGCCCGCCCGAAACAGATTTCTCGCTCTAAATACACATTACATGACGTCAGGAGCACTGGCTCTGAGCGCCTCATATTGCCGCGGATGGGTTTACATTAAGAGTTGAAAGCCCTGTGCGTCTCGCACACACGCTAAAAGGTCCGTTGTGCGTCGGTATCAGACGCTGATATTTGACGAGTTGGGAACGAGACCGGTCTGTAACGTTAAATCCTCGCAGAAATATATCCGATCAGGCAGGTCACGTGCAGACACAGCTGAGTTCTGATCACAGAAGTCACACTGAAAAGACGAGTAACCACGGCCAGAGTCAACTTGCAGACTGATGTTTAGATGTGAGGGAAAAGGGGAAATCATAGAAAATACATATATTTTTTTGTAAAGACGCTGCTTTTTTTTGGGTTGGGCCATGTTTATAATATTAAAGCTGCTTTTAAAATGTTAAAAAAGGTGACTTTGGAGAATCATATTCTGTGTGCCTTATTTTGTAGAGGTCAAATGAATGTATATGTATCATCTTTAAGCATCACACACAGGATTTAGCTAGATGTACTGTATTAGTTTTTTGCTCTGTTGAGCGCGACACTCACCAATATTTTCTCCCGGATCAGACAAGCCTCCGGGGAACTTCCAAGCATTCTTTGTCTGAAATACAAAGTTAAAATTTAACATCAACTGATGATGATGATAGATGGCACTGCTGTAAATGTATCTTAGAGTTAGATCAATATGTTTTAGTAGGGATGCACCGATTGTGAAATTCTGGGCCGATACCGATGTTTAAAATAAGCATTTGGCCAATACTGGCGTTTATTTTGTTTTTGCTTTATCGCATTTCCTCAAATAATGATCGGAGCCTTTATTTATCTCAACTGCAGAGTGTACCAGGCCTTTATTTGACCCAGGCTTGTATTAGAAGACTTTTAATTCTAATTGATTGGACGGTTAACAGTTTAGATGAGTAATCCACAACAACAAGGTGTTGAAAATAGCATGATTATTGTTGAATTTATTAAATATATATACATTTTGCTTAGTTGGTAACAATATGACAGCCACCAGGAGTTTATCCACCCTTGTTTTTTTTTTCCCCTGGCCTATATTTGGGGCAAGCCTTTATTTGTTTGTGTCGACCACGCCCCCGGCCATTATTTGAGGAAATATTTGAGATATTCCCTCTTATGTGGCAGGGAAATAAAGAAATTGTTATTATTATAAAAAAACAAAACTCTTGATCAGCTCAAATTCAATCAAATTGAAGAAACAACCTTTAATATAACCTTCTTTAAGTTAAAAATGTTAAAATGTAAAATGTTAAAATATTAAAATGTTTCAAAAACCATTTTAACCTTAACACAACATTTAGTAAAACTGATGCAACATCGGCCACTGCCACTGGTGAATGTCATCGTATTTGGCCAATGACAGTTAACATGTTGATAAATCTGTGCATTCCTACATTATAGTCTTGTTTTAAAACATAAAATCTTACAATGTCGTCCAGTTTAAAGTTGTTTATTGCAAGTTCTTTAAATTAATGGCACCGTCTTACAGCGTGGAAGTTTATTCTTTAAGGAAATCACAGCTAGTAATAGATTATGTGATCAAAGGATGAACTAATAATCATACAGGCAGAGATGTTTAATGCTCTGATGTGAGCATCCTTTCATTTTATGTTTTATATCCAGTGCTTCACTCTGGAGACTTTTACATTTGATGCGGTGAAGTGTGTCTCCCAAAACTGTTTCACCACTTATCCTTGGTATTTAATAACAGTATGCTGCTGGTTAAATTATGATGTCGGTGTTGTAAATATATTTTTGTAGTTACTTAAAGAATTTTGTATGCAGTGCTTTTAAAAAAAAATGCTATTTCATCTTAGATTGTCCTTGTTTGTGAGGAGCACAAATGCACTACAGCATGTATTTTCATGTATTGTCGACAGAATGCTATATTTTTGGAGCTGTTTCTAAAATGTGCTGATAAGGAAGAAATAAAGAGATTTTGTGTAACTCTAATCAGTGTTGGTTTTTCAGAGTAAAACGTCTTGTCCCCACAGGAGCTGTCAGAGCTAAATGTGAACATAATGATCCCAAAAACAAGGATGCCAAACATACGCAAAGTGCTCACGCTAAATCTACTGGGAAATGATTGGACGGTGGTTAAATTAAAACACCCGTTACATCATCCAGCTCCCCGATGGATGAAATTACCGTCAGTCCACTGGGGATCTGATAATGTCCTGGTTTCTTTTCAGGAAGTTCGTAAACCCTCTGAGCTCTGAGCTGACTCGCTCTGCCAGAGTCTCTCTGCTGCCAAAGGCCAGACTGTTAGAAAGCACATTTCCAGTAAACAGCTCGATGAGGAGGAGGAGAGGAAGAGATAAAACACTCCCCACACGTCCAGGCCACTAACTGTTTCCCTCTGCTTCTGGACAAAAGCCATCAAGATACATTATGTGCTCCTAAGATTCCCGGCTGGGACACATGTTGCATGTTGTCAGCAAACACTGAAATTATGTCAATTATACTATATTTCAGTTATATTTGTCATGTGATGCAGATTTTACGGCAACCATATGTCCCTTCTCAGATTATTCTGAGACAACCCTCTCAAATTACAGGGGGATTAGTGAGCGTCTGACCCTCCTACTTAAGAATCTGACCCCCCAAAAGAGGTAAAAACAACAGGTTGGGGGGGCAGCTAACATTACACACACTGCAGTCCAGCTGTTAACTTCCTGCACAGAGCCAACAGTCGCCTTTATTCAGCATTTTTATCTTCTGTAAAACCTATACTGCGTTACATGGAGCTGTAATGTATGCAAGAACACGAGAACAATAAAGATTTACAGTATCCATCAGTCAACACTCACAAACTGTTTTTCCTGCAAATAAACAAGACAATGCACGGGTCATTTAGTGATATTCCCACAGTTGAAGTCTTAAAATAAAACCCACGAAATCAACTCTGGTTGAGCCCAAGGTGTGAAAACCTAGAATAATATTAAAATTAATTAATAGTTTTTTGGTTTCTTTTTTTGTTGGTATGCCACACCACCAGGGGGCAGTTAACATGTTGATGACGTCACACAATCAAGTAATAAACAGACAGGTGTGTCGCCGCTGTGTGTTTGGACTGCGGGGAAGTTCTGACTGCAAAATGGTGTAGACTTATACTTAACTTAACATAATTAAGTGACACAAAATAATAAGCTTAAAATATTGCACAAGTTCTAACACAGTTAAAGAAACTACAGTCTGCTCTACAACTACAGCAAGCAACAAAGGATTAACTAAAGGTATGTGCATCAAGAACACGTGGTATTATCCACATCTTCTGGTCTATAAATGTCATAAAATGGTGAAAAATGTCGATCAGTGTTTCCCAAATCCCAAGATGTCGTCCTCAAAAGTCTTGTTTTGCCCACAACTCAAAGATATTCAGTTTACTGTCACAGAGGAAAGAAACCAGAAAATATTCACATTTAATCAGCTGGGATTTTTTTCTTAAATAATTACTCAAACCAATGAATCGATTATCAAAATACTTGCAGATTATTTTAATAGTTGACGACTAATCGATTAATTTTTGCAGTTTTAATACCCAGTGTTGAAGGATCATTTTAATTTATCTACGAAGCTACAGTATAGAACTTAGTGGTGATTGTTTAGTTTATAAAATGTCAAAACAATAAAAAAAGAAATCAAATCACAAATCCCCAGAGCCCAAAATGAATTAATCTTTAAGATATTCAGTTTACAATCTCTCTGACAGTCTCAGAGAATACTTGGCATTTTGCCTGATAGATGATGTAAAGAATTAATCCATTTGACTAATCATTTCTACAGTTATTTTCATCGTCAGGTCCACAGATATTGGGATGCGTACATGATTTTCTTATTTTACACTGATATTTTACATTGCTGGTTACTGTGGAAAATGTTGCGATAGTATCATACTGATGTTTTAAACCACTGTGAGTCTGTGCTGGTGTTTTGTGCTGTGAGGCAGTTAAAATCTTAAAGTCCTCCTCCAGAAAAAAGCTGCTGCCTTTTTAAAAGAACAGTTTTTGCTGTTTAGTTAACTAAATGCACACGGTGTGTGTGTGTGTGTGTGAGGCTCTTTACACATCAACTGGATTTAGTTGGTATATCTTAAAACATAATTGGTTTCTAAATTGCGGCAACATGGTGCAATCTTGTTCTGGTCGACTGAAACAAATCAGTGTAGAAAATGTTTAAAAAAGAGGCCTGTTGTAAGTGGAGCTGGTAACAACTTGAGCTCTGTGAGAGGAGCTGTTTGAGAGCATTCAGCTCGTGTAAACATGTTTGCCTGAGGTCAGCTGATGTTGTGTGGATCCACAGAGGCAACATGCAACGCTCTGAACAAACTAATCACAGACATTTTTAGCAGCACGGACAGATCTGTTTCTTCAGGATCAGTGTTACCGTCGCTGTTTGGCTCAGAGCTGGTGAACTGCAGGAGCTGCCAAAAGTATTTATTAACCAGCCAAAATATGTGAGGGATATTACTTTTTAAGAAATGTGTGATGCTGCCAACTGTACCTAGTTTATATAATCACAGCTCTGTGCTTATATCGTTTTAATACGCTGCATTCCTGATTGGAAATGACAATAAACTAATTCATCCTTTTTTCTAGATTTTGCAGTTTCCTGAGTTAAGGTAGCAACACATACATACAGTGGTGGGATGTAACAAAGTACATTTACTCAAGTACTGTACTTAAGTACAAATTTGAGGTACTTGTACTATACTTTTCAGTGGTGGAAAAAGTACTCAGATCATGCACTTGAGTAAAAGTAGCAATAGTACAGTGTAGAAATACTCAAGTAAAAGTCATGTGTTTGCATCAAAATATATATAATTTAAAGCAAAAGTACTCGTTATGCAGAATGGCCCATTTCCAAATGAGGTATAATTATTGAGTCATTAATGTGTAAATCACTTTAATCATGAAGCTATACAAGATATACAATGTATAATTAAAGCAATAATTTCCCTCCATTTTTCTTATTTTTTCAAAAACACACGTCACCCCCTCTAGCCTTGGAGATAAGGAATAACAGGAAATAAGGACACATGAGATGTAATGGAGAGCCATTTGTAACAATTAGGTGATAAATATATAATATATAATATACCTTGTTTCTGTCCTGGACCACAAGAACTTTTCCATTGGATTCATCAACAACTGCACCTGGACAAAACAAACAAACAATCACACATCAGTTTCACATGTTGTCTCCAGTACACATCCTGTATCAGCTGGTGCAGGTTTTTGCACTGAAGTACTGTAAGAAGAACCATTTATAAAGAGACCTGTTGGCAGTCAAGTTAAAAGTTAATTATTAGTTTAAACACGACATAAAACCTGCAGTGTGTGGGGTAAACAGCCTGCAGCTGAGCCTCGTCCACTTTATATTTTATTAACATCTTGTCCAAAGACAAAGAGGCAAATAAATGACAATAACAGTGCTGCGCTTGTTGCTCAGAATTTAGAAAAAACAGGGAATTTAACTTTATTCCACTTTTCGAACTGTTATTTGGCAATATCAAAAATAAAACTGTAAAAAAAAGTACCACTTGACTTTAATCCAAAGAGCTGTACAATACCAGGAGTGTATTACACTTTTCAGTACTGTAGTGTTGTACGATGTGTCAGAACACGTCCAAAAACAAAAGTGTTTATAGCTGCTCTTTAGCTGCTAAATGCTCCACTATGTTCACCAGCTAGTCGTTGTTTGTTGTTTGTCGTTTGTCATTTGTCGTTTGTTGCGTTGCGGGTGTTGTGCATTGAGTTTATCAGAGATGTTTGTCTGAAAACAGCTGCTGCAGCTGGAGACGGTGCTGATGAGACCAAAAGCAGTGAAGTTGTGGGCCGAAAAAATCAAAACAATGTGCTGAAAGCTGCTAAACTGCTACATGTAGCTGATAACGACTGCAGATTTGGGAGATAATTCTCTGTCACTACGTCTTTCACCCACAAGACGTCATGTGATCCATCAGCACGATATATTTAGAGTAAGCATGGACAAACGTGTTAAGGTTTTCAATATGTTGAAATGTAAATGTTGTGGAGTAGTGATGCATGAAGTCTTAAAAACACTTAGGGCTGTTCAATTATTGCAAAAAGTCACAATCATGATTATTTTGCTCAATACTGAGGTCACAAATATTTAACACCATTGGTCATTGACTTAAACATCATGCATTTATTTAACTTTAAAAAATAAAAATAAAACGTGTCTTTATGGCGCTGGATTTATAACACGAGACAAAACGAGAGCGTTATTGTGAAACAGAAAACAGCACAATAATCACTTTATCTCAATTATCTTGTTTTCATAATCATTGGAAGTCAAAATCAGAATTGAAAATAAAATCTGATTAATCACCCAGCCCTACAAATATCAACAACAATGTCTGAAAAAAAGGGAGTTAATAATACTAATAAAATAAATGTCTTTCTGGAGTCGGAGTCGGAGTGACTCAGCTTGTGAATGATGTGGACTTCACATTCTTCTGCAGTTTGAGCTCTTTTTTTTTCAGCCGCTGACAGCTCCGGAATAGGAAGAGGGAAAACGAGCCACTTTGTTTTCCGGTGTCTCCGTCTGACTGTCCGGGCCGGCGTCCTTAAATGAAAGTCACAGATGTGTGAAGAGGGACGGCTCGTCTTAAAGGCCTGACTTGGACTTCCAAGTGGAAACTGATGTCATCCCCGATCCCTGTGCCATATGGCGCTCCACCGGAGGAGGCCTGGCTGCTGCTAAAGGAGGCTATCATTATGTAGCCGTCAGTCTCGGAAACAAAACGCTCACAAGGAGCAGGACAGGAAAAAAAAAAAGGGACATAAAGCCCAGAAGCAATTATCACAGGGGAGCTGTGGCTTCTGTCATAAAAAACTGTTAATCGCTTGAGGTTGCAGCCACAAAAAAGTTTGATGTCTTCTTTTAATTCGTATTTCATGTAGGCTTCTTCTACTCTTTTTTTCTTTTGCAGTAATTATAGGTTCACAGTAATATCTGCTGTATGAGGTCACAATGAGGTCACATGCAGTCACTCTGACTGAGAATACATCAACACTTACACAATATGAATTACACTAATATCCTCTAGGATCTTGATTTTGTTCCCTAGATTTCCTTTCCTCTCCGTTATGCTAATTTATGCCCTTATGTCTATTTTACAAATATTAGTTGTGTTTTTTGTGGTTGACGTTGGATGGAGCATGTGGCTACAAGTCGCTCATCAGACTAACTAGCTTTGTCGCTAGATTTAGAAACTTTCAGACTCTGAAACTTTATTTCGAAAAAGCCACTAGCGACAAATTTAGCGACCTTTCAAATTATCAGGGAAATGTAATTAATTAATTCCTGTAGAACGCAGTGGAGGGGGGCTTGGGAGCGGGGGTGCGCATGCACGATGACGTCATGAATATGCAAATGAGCTCATGGCGTCTTTTGGCATCTTTTAGATACTTTTGGAGCTAATACTAACTACTTTCACTGGAAAAGAGTTGGCAACACTGCAGACGTCTGAAGAAGAGCATGAAGCTCGAAACCTCACCGTGGTGGTAATTAATAACTACGTGTTCATGGGAGCATAGTATGTGAACTCTATGTCTTCCACACCCCACTGTAAACAGGTGTTTAACTGTCAACGGAGGTCACTTTGACCTCACTTCTGACATCTGGCTTCAGGTCGGACAGTTTAAAAACCTGCTGCGGCTCATATTTCTTCTGTAAATGTGTTTCTAGCGGAGCACTTGTGTCCGCTGCCTCTAAAATGATGGTAGTGAGTACCAAGTTAAGCTCAGTTATAGGTGTGTTGGCCACAACTACAAGTCGTAAAACACCAAAAATGGTCTTGTACTGTAATAGTGAAGTTTAAAACTCTAGGATCTCTGGTCTTTATCAAAATAATAACCGAGCAAACAAGTATCAGATCATGTAAACAGCTGTGTATTTCAGATTCCTAACCTCAGTTTCATCATTGTTTGTAACAGGGCATTCTGGCAACAAAAAAAGGGGAATTTCTGGACCCCCTTCTTTACTGAAGGATGCTGTGGACATGTTCTGACATGCTTCAAGTGCATCCTGTCTGAAAGAGGTCTAAACTCTGCCCTCTGCTGGACGCTCAGAAACACAGCAGGTCTGTAACTCCTCCCTCTGTTACTCCTCTCCTCCTACATTCACAATCCTGATGACAATTTCCATTTACGCAAGAGAAATGGGCCAAAGTTGAAAAATACATAACAGACAAACAACCTCTCATCCTTTAAAAAAAAAAATCACTAGTGTGATGATAATATAATGCAAAGTCATAGTCCACCCCAAATTTAAATCTATTGTATCTCCTTATAAATTATTTTAAAAGGAGACCATGCTCTTTTTCAGGTTCATACTTCTACTAGAACATGTACCTGCTTTAATGTTCAAAAAACACATTTTCTCATACTGTCTGTCTGAATATTCCTGTATTCACCCTCTGTCTGAAAAGCTCTGTTTTAGTGCCTGTCTCTTAAGCCCGCCTCCCGAAAAATCCCAGTCTGCTCTGATTGGCTTGTAAGAAAAATATGCCAACGGTACATTGATAAAAAAATATATTCTGCTTGATCTACTTAAAAAAAAATTGCATCAGATTATTATGTAGAGCATGCAAAGTTTAAGTTAAATGCTAACTCATTTGCGGGATTTAGAACTACAAACTGAGGCGCCCTATAATGTATATAGCATACAAACATAGAATTTAATTGAGTAGATTGGCCCCATAGGGTGCCTAAGTTTGTAGTTCCAACATGCAGAAATGAGTTCTGCACTTCCGGTTCTCTCATCTGGAAGTCAGTGTGTTTTTTTAATGTGTTTTTGTTTAGGCGTCTGAAATAAGGTCTGTGGCTAAATGAGACTACAGAGGTTGTCGAGGAGATTAAACGTCACCGTCAGTTTATTAGTGGTGACGGTGACGTGGGCCGCGAAATGCGACCGTTGGTGTAGTTCATTTATAGCCTAACATTAGCTTTTTACTTCTGCAGATTGCATTTACGCTTCTCAAATCCTAAAAGTGGTGTTCATATAGAGAGATTATCTCATTAAACTTGTGTTCTCCACAGAGTTTATTTTCTGTAATGATCCAAAATCCAATTCAAAAATCGGCTTTTTGACGAGGGAAACCATGGCGATGCTAACTTCCGGGTTGACCTACAAAAAGACGTCGTCCCTTCGGCTCCATGTTACGTACGATTATTTAGTGTCAAACTTCTAAGTCAAAAAAGTTTCAGGCTACAAATCTCTACCTGCCACTCCAATTTGGTGCGTTGCAAACCCGGGCAGTCTGTTCTCCCCGTCTCCCAGCCAGAGGGCCAACACCGCGTGCTCGTGTTTGGCGTGATGGAAGGTGAAGCCGTGAGTCGAGGCGGCGGCAGAACATCGACTCAGTGAGATGGGTACTCGAAGCCACACGGCAACTTTCCCCTCTGCTTTCCACCGGGACAAAGACTCTGTGGAGGACACAAGGACACACAGCGTTTAAAAATGTCTGATGTTGCTGCTTTATTAAACAATAAACTGCAGCAGGCAGGAAGTATATGAAAGATTGTTTTTAATGCTTAATCTGATTTTGGAGACTAATGGAAAATAAAGATGACAAGCAGCAGAGACAACGTGCAGGACGGAGCCTGAGGGGTACAGAAACAGATCTGGAAGGTTGCTGGTTTGAATCCCAGACTGACCGGAAGAATGTAGTGCTGAAACAATAAGCCATTTTATCTGTTAGCCGATCAATACTCGTTTCAGTCATTTATAAGTTAAAAAAAAATGCCGGGCATTTTACTGATTCTTGCTACTCTGATGTAATGTTTTGCAAATGTTTTTGCACATCCCCTCATCAATATTTTTTACACATCTTTCACAAAACTGTAGAGCTTTCTTTTCTTATTCTAAAGCAGTTATGTTGTACATATGTGTTTGTTATAGTGTCTTTTACATATTGTTAATTGCAATATTTCTATCTATGTTCGTGACGGTTGCAGTAGCCTATTTTTTTCCCATTTTAATTTCCTCTTAAATTAAATAAATGTATTGCATGCACCAAACACCAAGACAAATCCCTTGTAAATGAAACCCTACTTGACAATACACCTGATTCTGATGTTTTCTATCATCCTAAATTAAATATCTTTATATTTTGGACTTTTAATCAGAAAAAAACAAGTCATTTGAAGACATCACCCTGGGCTCTGAAACTTGTGATGAGCATGGGACTTTTTTTGACAGTTTATTACTGATCTATTAATTATTATCTATGCAGATACACTGGACATTGGACATGGACACTGAAACCTGTCTTAAAAATTAAGTGAAAAGTTTTGCATTTAGCACATGGGATCCTACACCTAGATAAACGCTGGGAAACCCTCCTGCAAGCAAACACTTCTATATGCTTTCATGCGCCTGCATCTCCAATGCATGTGTAACAACACCTGACTCCAGCCTGCTTTATACAGGGAGTCTCCCATGCAGACACTTTGTATAATCTACCATGCAGACACTTTGTATAATCTACCATGCAGACACTTTATATAATCTACCATGCAGACACTTTATATATAGTCTACTGTTGTAGTTTGTGATCAGTGGCTGTGACCTGTGCATTGTTTCTCTCCCCATCAGACTTTAAAACAACCAACCCTGAAGCAATCTGCTGAATGAGCTTTCGCTGATGTCCGCCGGTAAACCGATGTCAGCCAGGTTCACTGTCACTCCACCGAATCGGTCCACTTTGCCCGTCAGAGCACCGGTCCCCGCAGAACGAGCTGATGTGCACGAGACCGCACGGACAGGTGAGCGCGCGGGACAAGACGACGCTCTAACCCTGCTGCAAAAGCTTCCTCTCGCCAACGGTAAAAGCTTCAAAGTAAAGGCACAGGCAGCCATGTTACTACGCCGACATAAACAACCGTTTAAAGGTAGTAACGTTATTTGTTCAATTTTCAACCGGCATTGTGCTAACAGTGCAATAGACTTACATGTACGTCCGCCCTGGAAGTTGCATAAATACCGTAATGCTCCGATAAAATAGCGCGAGAACTAGCTAGCCACAAAAAAGCATGGTATGGTAATCCTGTGGTACAACAAACTCCATTCACACATTTAGTTAGTTAATACGTAAACGGTAAATTGCCTGTATTAACGTTGATACAATAATCACTAAGGTATGATGTTAAATTCGGCTAACCAATCTGTCAATGAATCAATTTTAAATCGGTTAAATATCAACTTTGATGATGTTTGCTGTGGCTCGTCGTCGCTAACCTGACGCCACTCTCTTCAAGATATCCTGCACAAATAAGCTAACAAGAAATCCAGAGTAACCGTTTTAAAACTATGAAAAAACACAGCTTGACATATTATATTCATGCCGAATCCAATACTGCATCTGGTTAATGTCTGCTATACCTTTAATCGAATTGAAGCATGTTTTTCTACTTGCTGGTAACAAAGAAAACCTACAATTATAGGATTTTTCTATTGAATTCTGCGCAACCTTTTTTTCCGAGGCCCAATTATCCCAATTAAAACCAACATTTTTTCAATTTTTAGTCGTATTTTCGTTTTCAAATATCTTACTAAATAATATAGAAATGTTTACAATGCAATAAATACAAAAATGATGTAAACTCTGGCTACCGGTCGTGTCTATAAGGTGACCCTAGATTTGCGAAAGCCGGCGAAAACGTGCGTTACCAATGTCGCGAGACTAGCAAATCTAGGGGTATCTTCTAGACCTAGACACTACCCTGGCTACCGGACATTTTCAGTCAGTTATGCGGGGGTTTACGGTAAAAGGGGGGCGGGACTAAACTTTAACCAGGAAGTTTACAACACCGCTCCATGTTTACACATGTTTGATGTTTGCACGTTCACGTGGAGGAGATTTTCACTATTAAAATGTCTTCAAAGAAAAATAAAAGCAAATCAAAAAAAGCGAGTGAAGGGGACAGCTCACTGTTATTAAAGGAGGGCTCCAATGACTCGTGCAACCTGCAGACATCTGGTCACGACGGAGGGAGCTGCAAAAGTTTGAAAAGCAACTCGTTCACTGTCATCGATTTTATTGACAAAGGTAAGACTTTGGGGGCATAGACCCAAAAGTTTAACAGTAGCTTGACACCGTTGTAGCGTGTGTAAGATGTAAATGTGTTGCAGTATGAAGATGGAAGAGCCGCCATGGCCCCTGGTGCACTCAGTGATGCTGTTGGATGCTGAGATAATTGCACCACGTGTGCTGTCTGTAGGCAACGACAGAGACACATATTGCATAGTTTTTTTGTCTCTGTACTCACACATTGGATTTAAAGAGGGGCACTGACTTTCAGCTTTGAGGATATTGTAGGGAGTTCATATTTAGAGACAGACAAAGCATGTGGATTTCTTACAATGTTACAGTGTTATCAGCAATGAAACACTGTCTGGGGAAACAATAAGAATATATTTCATACCAAAAAGACTGAAACGTTGGAAGATATCTGCTGGATTTGTCTAATTCAGACTGCTGAAGCCTCAAATTAACTTCAGCTGCACTTTAAAATGGAGGCCTATTTTTGCACAGAAAGAAGACTGTAGATTTTGTCTTCCTCACTTACATTGGAAGGAATTAAGTAAGGTTTTTTTAACAGCCAGTATGAACAGCAGGAATTATTAGAACAAGCAAAACTACATTCAGTATACATATAGGCAGCTGTGTTTTAAGACTTTATAAATTGTGAATGTGTCCTCTAAAGTCAGCACTTGAACTTCAGCACAATATTGTGGAAATGTGCCATTGTCCTACTACTTACAGACAACACTCTGTGAACCTGATTCACAGCACCAACCACCAATCAAATGCTTGTAAAGCTTTGCATTCTGTCTTTCATAATTAAAATATTACATTCAAAAGGTATGAACTTAAAATGAAATGCATTGCGGTAGTTTGACCTACTCAGTAGTATACAAATTTAGACTGAGCACCACCTGGATGAGCTACAACATTAAAATTACTTTTATATGTTCACAAATTCATATTTTAACAAGGAACATCCATCAGAATGAGTATCTTCACTTAGGCTACCTAAAGAACAACTTATTTACTTTTATTTTAAGTCTGAATTCTGAACTTTTATTGGAGTGATTTATTATTTCAGTGAAGGATTTAAACACTTGTTTTGACATTCTGATTTCACATTATATTTGTTTTGTTAATTTTTTTCTCACAGCTGATGACAAAACTCCCAAAAGCTGCAGATCAACTTTAGTCCAGCTGAGCCTCAATTCAATGAAGTCAGCCAGCGTTTGCATCGGGAGACCAGTCCTATTGACGAGTCCCACGGGACAACAAGAGGTGTCCTCTCTTCTTCTCTTCTCATCAGTTTCTACGTCAAATATTTTGTAAACAGTTGTATTATTGTGACTTTCCTTTTTAACCTTCAGTTGAAGAATGGTTTCTGTTCTCAGGATGCTGCCTTCCTGACCTTTAGCTGCCTGTAAAAATCATTTTTCATCTCTTTTTTAAAAATAATCATCTGTGTATTTCCTCTGTCTTCCAGGTGTGTTTAGGTTGGCCGGTCGCCTCCTTTCCTGGTGGAAAAGTTGGTCTTCAGAAATGTGCTCAGAATAACCTCCGAGTGAAGTCGGGGGACGAGGTGACGCTGCACCCACTAACAGGTCCCGTGCTTCAGGCTGAGGAGGTGCTTCTCTCTAACAGGTAACATTCATCTCTAACTCTCACTAAAAGCCTAGTCTCACATAGCCAGACCTCCACAGCACTGTGTCCACGCTGGGGAGGAGGTCTGGATTGACTAGCTTTCACTCTAGTATAGTGGAAACAACTCCCTGGCCTGTTTCTGTTTCTTTAAACCAATCACAATCGCCTTGCGCGGCGCGGCGCTACGCTACGCTACGCCCCGGCTGCAGCGGAGGGACTTTGAGAACCACACGGAAGGAAGGAGGGACTTCCTCCTGCCGGGAGTCTCCTCCTGGCGGAAGTATAAGTCCGACACTGCGTACGTACCCAGCCAGACTACTAAAAGCCTGAAGTACACATTGTTAGGTGTGTGAATCTTTCGGCATCTCACAATTCGATTCCCTTTGATTTCGTTTGTTTGGGTCACGATTTGATTTAAGATGTCCACTGTGCGCTAATAAAGGCGGTAATAATATAAACACACCTATGACAAAAGGTAACATTTATTCATGCGCAACACTTTTTACTATAACGTTTTTAGCATTACTCAACTCTGTGACTTCAAAAATAACAAGTTACATAAAAAATAAAAGTGCTTCCTGTTACATAAATAACAATGGCAGGCTTAGACTAGCTGCCTTTTTATTTCTCAGAAACTTGCCAATTTAAAAAAATAAATTGTACACACGTGTGATTTTTCAACAAATCACACAGTAATCAATGACACAACTTTGACTTGGTGTGTAGGATAACTGTCCATCTGTAGCAATATCTAGTTCTTTTGTAGAAAACAAAAAAGATTTTTGGAAGTTACTTGGACATTCTTAGAAGATTAGAATTCTTACATTAATCTGTTTCTACCCTCACCACTACACATTATACATCTTAAAATAGCATATTCACACTATACTTGTTATTGTAATACATTATAGTTATTGTACACTCAGTTGCTAGTTTATTAGGTACACCTAGCTAAAGCTAATGCAGTCTAATACAACAGCACGGCAATAAATCATGATGTTATAAAGTTGTTGAAACTGATTTTCAGCGGCGTTTGTTGATTCAACTTTATTTCGGAGGCTGTAGTTTGTGGTGCTGTTGAACTGTATTGTGCCATACTGACAGGTTATACTAATATTTTGCCACCCTTTTTTTTGTTTCTTTTTTTTTTTAATCAATGACTGTAGACTAAATATGCATACATAGCTTATGCACTGTGTCACTTTGCTTAAAAATATCGTAAAACACACAATTGATTTTCCTCATGAACATTTGTAGCCAGAATTTTACATTCCAATACAAATAACTGATGAAGTTATATGTGATAAAATCATTGCATTAATGTACAAGAATATCAACTATAATTTAATACCTGTGAAAAAGTCTTTATCTCAGGTAAAGGCTGCCATCTGCTGGTGACACCACGCAACTGCAGTTCCAATACCAAACTATCAACGATCAATAATTAGTATTGTCTAGATGTTATTTATCCACATTATGCATCCATCTGTAATACTCTTTATCTACACAAATGTGTTTTTATATTAAATGTTATGACATATTTTTTTATTTATGTGTTTTATGATCCTTTATTATCCTTTTCATATTTTAATGCTTTGTGTTCTATGT
>JAOVVB010245828.1:0-16769 GCA_028570985.1 Heterobranchus longifilis | reverse complement strand
AGGTGATATTCTACAGCGGAATAAGTGGAAAATAAAGTAAATCTATAAAGTAAACCTTTTTGGCTACACAGTACTGATAAGAATTTTACAATTTTACCCCTATTAATTATACTAACTGTCAGTCTCCAGCTCAACTAGATGTGTTATCGGAGCAAATTCACTATTTAAATAAACAAACAAATTATAGATTAATTGATTACAGATTGTTGGTAAGTCTGAGAGCAGGCTCTTCCAGTGACAAGTAACTAGGAATCATAATTTTTTTTATCTCGCCTTCTATGTTGCAATCATATTTCGGAAATAAACAAAGTCTCAATGTAAATGCAAGAAAAGATAAAAAATAATCTACCATTTGGGACAATAAATGCTCTTTAATTAGGATATTTATAGATCTGTGCCCGGGAACATAGAGTAGATCAATGACGATTAAAAAAAAGAGAATTTAATCGCTGGCGGTGTGTGTTAACAGGAGTTTTGAGATATGTCAGGTAATAACAAAGTCATCATTACTTTAATAACGTGTACATTTTACCACTACCAGAATATTAAAACGATGACATCGCAAATACATACAGTAGAACTTAACAGCAGAATAAAATTAACATTTTATTTTTATATATTTTTTTAATCATAGAAACAACTGAAAAACTATCTTTTCGATCTTTCGATTATGTGTATGTGCTATTTTTATGTAACCCATTTGTTTTTATTTTCTGCTTTTTTCTTTATACAGTATAGTTGGTTCAAATGAAATAAAACTCAGTTCATCATGTTGCTTATGCTGTGCTGAAAAGAAGGATATGTTGCTCTATAGTGCACAGTCCTGAGACATATGAATGTTTAATAAAAAAGTAATAAATAAAAACAAAACAAAAAACAGTTAAAACATTAATGACCTGGACAACCTGGACCTTTTAAAATACATCAGTTTACAGTAAATAATTTGGTGTCTATGTAGTTTTTGCACGCCTGTGTACTGGTATGTACTGTATGTATGAAGGAAAGAAAGTGTGTGTATTCGTGATTGAAAGTGTGTTTGGTGTTCAGATGACGTGTTGCTTGATGAAGAACTCCGAAGGGACAGGAGACTATTTCAAAGCTAATCCTCTGCTTACTGACCCAGGGCTAAGCTGGTGAATGGGGAATAGCAAACACTGGTTAAAAAGAAACAGGAACACGGAGCTTAGATAAAGGAAAGCATACCCAAAGCCTTACCAGGGGATATGTACTGTACACCAACGTTTTTGTGCATATATATAGTCAGTGAGAAAATATAACTGAAAAAGTGAAAATATTTTGAATATAGTTACGTTTATCTACACTTTCTTAACATATGTTTACAACAAACCGAATATGAGATACCTTACTTCTAATCAAATTTTACAACAATTTTAAGCCAAAATTTCTTTAATAGATAATAGCAGATCATTTTGTAAGTTTAAAGAATTCATTTTTTTGAAAGAAACACATTTATCTGCCTTTAGAACAAGAAAATGATCACTTATTTCATAAATTTTAATAATAAACTAATCTTTTGTAAACTTTTCATTCATTTCTTCATCTTCTATACTGTTTATCCTGTACAGGGTCATAGGGGCCTGGAGTCTATCCTAGGACAGGGTGCCAATCCATTGCAGGGCACATGTACACACACACACACACACACACACACACACACACACACTACGGGCAATTTAGGAACACCTATTAGCCTAATCTGCATGTCTTTGGACTGCGGGAGGATACTGGAGTACCCCGAGGAAACCCACCAAGCACGGGGAAAACACGCAATCTCCACACATACAGATGTGAGGCAGAAATTGAACCTTTGACCTTGGAGGTGTGAGGCCACAGCGCTAACCACTAAGCAACCCTGTTACAGTTGTAAAATGATTTTAAGAAACGATAGATAGATATGGCTAGATTAGAATATTTCACTTGATAAGATGACATTTTTTTGTTGTATGACTCCTATCGAACATTCGTTTCGATAGGCGAATGGCTTAACGGTTAGCACTGCTGCCTTGCACCTCCAGGGTCCGGGTTTAATTCCCACCCTGGGTCTGTGTGCGTGGAGTTTGCATGTTCTTCCCGTGCTTGGTGGGTTTCCTCCTGTTACTCTGGTTTCCTCCCACAGTCCAAAGACATGTAGATTAGGCTAATTGGCGTTCCCAGATTGCCGTAGTGTGTGAATGAGCATAAGAGAGTGTGCATGTGTGTATGCCCTGCGATGGATTGGCACCCCATCCAGTGTGCCCGCCTCGTACCCTAAGTCTCCGGGGTAGGCTCCAGGCCCAGGGATACACACTGGGATAGGCTCCAGGCCCCCTGCGACCCTGTATAGAGAATAAAGCGGTATAGACGATGAGACGACAACAATCACTGTGTGAATAATAGATAGCAAAGTGAAGGAATGAAATGCAGCTTTAATCTGATTGAAAACAATACAAAGAAGTCTGTCATATCCATGTTAGAAAGGAGAGAATCCTTATCAGTCATCTCATTTCCCAAAAGTGTCTCTGGGGCTTTTAGGATCATTTGCATGTTATTTACTGCTGTTCTCTGCTCCTGTGATAATTTTTATTATTATCTTTGTCTGAGGAGCGAAAGAATTTCCAGATAAGGATGATTCAAAAGATAGAGATCCAGCTGTAAAAAAAAAAAAAAGTGAGATTGAGCTTTGCAATTTTTCCTCGAAGCTCAGTGCTGTATAGCTGGAACATTATGGATTTGTCAGCTTTACAGTGTTGAAACACCAGCTTAAGCAGGTGAGGCAGAACATAACAGCTGTAGGGCTTAGAAAGCAAAATGGGAAGGTATGAACTTTGCCCTGGTGTCTTTTTAAGGGATTTACATGTGTGTGCTGCTGAACATTCAACAGGCTGAGGATAAAACGGTTTCTATCTGATCATAAAAACAAGTGCATGTTGGAGTGTTAAGCGTACACAATGGTCCCTGAAAGCGTTGGAAATGTGAGATCATGTTATCCAGTAGAGAAAGTGTTCGGTGTAAATCCTGGCTTTACCATTTAATGAATAATTTTTGTGCATGGATGCTTTTAGGAAGCCCTCAAACCTTGGATTATTATTAAATTAAAATGTGTATCTCAGAGCCACAGGTGACAAGATGTTAATGCGATCTCGTTTTCTCTTTTTCGTTTTTTTTTTTCAATTATTTATTTCTTTTTTTTATAATCAGCCTCAGCGTACAGCAGCAAAATGTAGGACACAATACTGGCCCTAACTGAGCTACTAGACATAAATAGGACATGAATATTCCTAGAGGTTGCATGTCATATCAAATACGCTTCTCTTTAATCCTTAGACATTTGCAGTTTAAAATTTAGTCATTTGAAATGGAGCATATACAGTAGTTTGTTAAAACGCTTGGACAAAAATACAAAAAAAATAGGATCATGTTTATACCATTCTCACTCACATGTGTCTCCATGCAGCTGTGTTTCATGACCCAGAGGTCATGAATTATACAGAACATTTTTAAAGAATTTATATTTGTTTGCCATCTGCTCAAGCAGTGAAGCAAAATGTAAAAAAAAAAAAAAAAATGCTTGGAATAATAAAAAATGAAAAAGCACTGTGTTTAGCGATGTAATAGCCAGGAGATGTGGAGGTGAGAGACCTTGAGCAGAAAGGACAGGCGATGAAATGTATGACAGTGAGCCATTGCTAGATCAAGGCTAAAGCGTTTACCCCGGCTAATTTCTTCACTGGAATTTGACATGCGCGTCGTGTTGGAATGTGGGCGGTAAATAATCTGCCAAGACTGGTTTTTCATAGTTACAGTGATGAACTGTACCACCTACATCAGCTGGCTATTTCTTAAAAAATAATATTATTGATTTCTTTCCCTAAAAGCAGTAATAATATTCTAATTTTATATTTAAAACTGAAATCGCCATCACTAACCTCAACCAAATGGACAACCAAAATCGAACGCTTTTCCTGTCATACAACTGCACTTTGGATCTTATAATACACACCTACGAATGGGATATCCGGTATCACCCTAAAGATAACGGGTTCCACTTTAAATCTGGTTCTTCTCAGGGTTTCTTCCTGCAAAGTGCCTAAAGATACAATTTAAAAGTTGCTTGTTTATGTAACGCCTCAGCAGCGACCTCGTTTCCCCTCTCGTCTGTTCCAACCGCTCAGCATTCAGCATCACCAGTATACCAATCACCCACTTGATCGACTGTCATCATCTGCACCTGTTTCTCAAGGGTCCATGTCTTAAGTTAGATGCTTTTTATGTTCAAATTGTCCATAGGTCACTGTGTGGCTTAACAAACCGAAAACATTCCTCTGAAACTTCTCTTCTAAAGGGACTGGACTGAAAATGAGAGACCAAAAAGTACCTCAGGAAGCCTGAAGCCTGAACTATTCCTCAAAACTACATTAAAAATATAAAAGTAGTCGGGCAAAACACAGATTTGTAGCTGATTTTTATTTTTTATTTTTATGTTTTACATATAATACAGAAAATGTGTGTGCCAAAGTAGTTATTTCTGAAGTTTATGTAACCAATTTAGATTCCTTAAAGGAACCAATCTTGCTTCCTTAAAAATTTCAAGTTGCTAACTTCATCCATTATGGAGAGATAATTTTATATGTGCCTCAAAAATGGTCATTATTCAGCCTTGCTTCAAACAATAATCATTTATTATCATTAATTATTTAGTATTGATGCTAAAAATAGTGTAAGCTGCTAGAAGCATATGACCTGTAAAAATTGTTGCTTGAATTGGTTTTGAGTGAAAGCTTAAAAAAAAAATAATAATAAATTCTGTAGTGTCTGTAACCATGTAAAATTTATGTTGCAATTTCTTAACAATTTTGCATTTTAGAATAATACGCTTTTTTAGGTTTGTGTCTTTTTATGTGAAATCTAAATTGACAAAGTTTCATCTAAACGACAATTAAGATCATTGAAAGATGTCAATTTTAAAAAAGTTACAGACACTACATGAAAACTAAACTGTATTTAGCAAATATGTTTGTTTTTTTTTCAGATAAAAAATTTATATGCAAAAAAAACAAAACATGGATCGGGAGATAAGAAGCATTACATATTGTGAAAAATGGTGTTATATGATCCTGTCTGAAAATTTTCACTTTTTAACACCAATACCATGTTTTGGCCGAGTGTATCTGGATTTTTTTTATTTCTATAGAGCTGCATTAAGACATTTCCCATTTGTTAAAAGTGCTATACAAACAAAACTGAATTGAATTCAATCATATTATAATTGATTACTACCTTGCGAGGCAATAATTATTTAATTACTCCATTCAATAAAAAAACAACGTGACCAACAATGAAACACAGTACATTGTACACATCTTTTCAAATATGTCTTCGTAAAGCTCAGCGTCTTAAAGTCTCACTCCCGATAATTTCTCATGACATTACTGAGCTCTGTGTTTATTAACTTGCATCGCCTCTACTTCATTCTCTTTATTGTCTGTCCGCTCCTCACCTAACCCATGTCTCTTTCACATTACGCATCCGCTTTGCATTGCTATTTGTTTGTCTTTGCATTCAATCTTGCACGAGCCTGACATTAATGAAAATGCAGTGCACGATCAGGAGGGTCAGAAAATGTGGAAAATGTTCCCCTTCCGTCCTAATCCTGCTGCTTCCAATGTCCCGCTAGGGTCTTGTTAATATCCCTGCTCTATATCTAAGTGGTCGAGCATTATCTTAAAAGCTGACAGTAAGATGGATTTTAGTAAGTGAGGCCGAAGGAATTCAATCCATTTGGATGAGGTGCTCGATATCTCTGTCAGGAGAAACCACAAGCGAATCAATCAGCTCTTGGAAATGCAACAGGAGTTATTCCGAGAGATGATAAGGACTTGAAAATGAGGTATTCTTGAATATAAAGCAGACGCTCAGTATGGTCAAACTGGGCAAGTATTTCAAAACAATGTAATAGTTAAATCTGATATTTTCCCAGTCAGTGAGAACTTGATGATGGATTTGATTGTCCTTGGGTGGCCATGGAAATGATGTCGGAGTGAAGATGCTCTCCTAAGTCCACTTAGTTTGAAACTGTAATAGGATTTTACCATGATAGGAAATATCTCAGAATTGCTAAGTTGGATATTTTTTTTTTTATAATGCTGGCGTCCTGTATGAAATGTGAAGTTTTTAAAGAGGCTCGTTTGCAGAAATATATCTCAAGATTTCACTCTGAAGTGAGGCTGCCCCCACGGCGCATACTGTATGACTTCTGTGTAAGTCATGGGAAAGCAATACTCAAATACACCTTCTTAGAAATTGAAATTACTGGTGTTCTTCAACATGCAGCCATCTGGGGACTTAGCACAAGTGACGAGCTAGCAATATTGAAATGCATATATTTATTTTTATCTCTGGGTTCCTGAGTGCTTTTTAAAAAAAAAATTTTTTTTTTTACTCCAACGAGATTCCGGCAAAAAAGGACAAAATGGATTTACACAGCATATCTAATTAGGTAACAGGGAATATTAATATAAAAATTAAACCCATATTAGTCAAGGACAGACCATAGATATAAATAAATGTTTGTACCAACTTTTACATTTTGCGGTCATGTCTGTGAATCTCCATGAATGTAGCTTTAAATATAAACAAATTGACTGAAAATTGCATGGCTCGTTCCAAAACATGTTGACCGAACAATTCCCCCATGATCCTGCAAACTTCTACATTTAAGTGTTTTTTTTCCCAATGGGATTTTTACTAGCCCTTGGAACAATTCCTCAGGGTCAGCTTCTTGGAAAAGTGTCTTACCTGGTTTCCTCTACAGTGAAAACAAGTATTCTTAAGTGTATCTCTGGAGGTTTGAGGGACGACATGGACATTTTTTCAGCTCATGGAAAATAATATTATTGCTCACAGATTCAGAAATGAGTAGATGATCACATTACAACATTCAGCCTGCACTCACCATCCACTTTATGCAATTATCCAATCAGCCAATCATTTTTCAAATCTTCAGCAGACCAGGTGTAGTGAGTTTGTTCCCATTGTACCCTATTGTTCTTGGCTCACTGTTGTGTTTTATGCTTTTCTGCTGACCATGGTTGTAAAAAGTTGTTAGTAGAGCTGTTTCTGTTAGCTTGAACCAATCTGGTTGTTTTCCTCTGACCTTTCTCATCGACGAGGGACTGACGTTTTGCTAATCATCGGCCATTGATTATCAGGAAGTGTGTAGACCTCTATAAAAGCAGAAGTTTTGGCGGTTTGCTGGTCTGGAGCATTCAGGTGTGTGCTAACATAGTGCCAATAGAGAAAGACATAAGCAATGTTCATAGAGAGGCAATTGCTGCTGCATCGGGAAAAGGTTATAAAACCATTTTTGAAGCTCATTGTCCTAGAAAGAATGTGAGAAAGTTTATTTATAAATGGAAAGTATTAAAGACCATTCCCATTCTTCCCATGAAAAGAAAAAAAAAACAGCTACATTCTAGACCCTACAGGGCTCAATAAATGTTAAGTATTAATGTCCATGACGGCACAATTAGAAGAAGACTAAACAAGTTTGTTTGGACGAGTTGCCAGGAGAAAACCTCTTCTGTCTAAAAAAACATGGAAGCACAACTGAAGTTCACAAAACTGCATCAGCAGAAACACCTCATGCCCACGGCGGTGGAGGAATGATGGTTTCAGCTTGTTTTTGCAGCCAAAAGACCTGGGCACTTTGCAGTCATTGAGTCGACCATGAACTCCTCCGTATACCATCATGTGAGGTCATCTGCCCAACAGCTAAAGCTCGGTTGAAACTGGGCCAAGCACCTGGACAATGATCTAAAGCACATCAGTAAATCTACATCAAAATGGTTAAAAAAAGAAAAGAATCAAGGTTTTGGAATGGCCTAGTCCAAGTCCAGACCTCAACCCAATCTCTACAGGTAGGAACTAATGGACACACATGGTACAAAACAGACCCTCAGCACTTTTTTTTATCCACTGTGAAAAAGGAAGCACTTCTTGCTCGAGCCGGCCTCTCTGAAGTAAGAGCTCTTTAATCTCGGAGTGTTGCAGGAGAACCCTCAGAAGCACACTATCTACATTTTTTTTTTTCAGTTGTATCAAAGGGGCCTGGCCTTTCTCCTCGGTGACATTCTCTGTAATTAAAAAGAAAATCTGTGCTCCCGAGAGGACGAGAGCCGAGTGTCATACAGTGAGAGTGGTTCACAGATGGAGCTACTTAAATAAATTTCTGCTC
Source organism: Heterobranchus longifilis (assembly GCA_028570985.1). Taxonomy (NCBI): domain Eukaryota; kingdom Metazoa; phylum Chordata; class Actinopteri; order Siluriformes; family Clariidae; genus Heterobranchus; species Heterobranchus longifilis. The sequence continues at coordinate 8,536 of JAOVVB010245828.1, read as the reverse complement.
ACGGCAGTGAAAAGGGCAGTGGAACTAACCCTTGAGTAAGCAGTCTATTTTTAGCTATTCTTCACCTTTCTGTTCTGCTAATAAACTCACCAGAGAGTTTAATTATTATTATTATTATTATTGTACAGGGTCACAAGTATAGAGGTGTTTCCTTCTGGAACGCTAATTAAGATTCACGCTATTATCATGACAAGACCTGGCTTTTGCAACTGAACAGTTTTAAATTATGCAATATCTAATGTCTAAAGACACGCACACACATTTTTCTTTTTTCAGATTAGAGATAACATGTGTCTAGGAAAAACATCAGGTTCAACAGGAAAAGTGAATATTTTTTCCTATTAAATTCTTGAATCTGATCGGGAGGTGTTTATTAATTTTCTATAACGGTATGGTACAGAGCGTAATTAGGCTGCATGGCTTAAGATAATGCACTAGGTTCTATAGTAATCACCTATGGTGGCGTTACCCTCTCTTGAGACGTTTATTTGGCGTTTTGGAAGGTGTCAACCCTTTGTAAAAGACAGATGGCAAAGCTTTAATGTTTCCACCAAAGGAATATCTTCAAGACACATTTGCAGTTCCTCTTTCTTAAATAAAACACTTCAGCACGTACTATAATAGAAAACATACATCTTTGATGCTGTAGAGCAACATCACACCTCCCTGTTGTTAATTAGCACGCCCTGTCATGTTTTATTCCTTAATTAATTATCAGAGAAACGCTCATGTGCTGCTTCCTAAGTAATCACTCTTCCACAGGCTGGTGACGTGCCGCTCATAGCAATGCAGCACGAACAAGTTCTTTTGTTCGATAGTTCATGAAGTTACCACAAGCTGAGTTTGAAGTAATGTCTATCCTAAGATGGACATAAGGTCAGGGAGGTGAATGGTCTGCATGAAAGATGAGGCGTCTGCTGGGACGATGCCCTCCAGGTGCCGAGAGCTGAAACTCCTCCACATCGGCTCAAAGTCCCAGTACTGAGGGTGCGAAACGCTCCTCCACAGATCCCACAGATTACTCACACGCTTTTACAAAACCTCTGCATCCCTGGAGGAGGAATATAACCTTATATTATTGCTCTGAGGCGGTAAGAAGAATCCAGGCTCGCTGGCTGGTTTGTTAAAGCTGCAGTGAATAATTTACAGTAAGTGAACAGTGACCGTTTTGTAGTCAGTTTAGGAATCTGCAAGAGGGCCCCAAAAGGAGCTGCAGTCGTCTTAACTCGATTTGGAGGATTTACTTGAAATTTGCCTGTGCATCAGACACTTATTGCTCTAATAGGAGTGATTCATTTTCCTCAAAACCAGTGTGAATGGTTTTTTTTATGCATGTGATGGTGAATCAAATATTTAACGTTTAATTTCTAACTTTGACTGTTGGATTGACTGTTGGTAATCAGTGTTGGCAGACGCAAATAATAAATACTCCAGCTTACGTCATGGCCAATATTTTACTGTTTTAGGTCTACTGAAAACTGCTGACGGTTTTAATTAATTACACACTTTAATGAGGCACTCATTAAAGCAAAGATCTATAAGACTGTCGTCCACTAAGTGGCTTTCTGTGGACGCAAGCAGAGGACAGGGTCATTGTTAGTGCTTTCTGATATTTTCCCTTGACTTTCACTTGCTTCTCCATCTCTTTGTTTCCTTTAAGTTCTTCCTCAATTCTCATTCAAATGGCTCATTACAGCATTTGGCAGAGGCCCCTATCCAGAGCGCCTCATATTTTTATCTCATCTCATTATACATCTGATCCATTGAGGGTTAAGGCCTTGCTCAAGGGCCCAACAGAGGCAACTTAGTGGTGGCGGGGTTTGAACCAGGGACCTTCTAAACCCAAGGTCCAAGGATTTAACCGAACATACTTTTGCACGGTGGACTGATCTAGTGGTTTATTCATCAAATTTTAAACATAGCAGTCATAAGGTCATGAGCAGGTCCTCCATGTCATGGAGACTCAAATGATTTGGTGGTTCCTTGCGACCATTATAAACAAGGCAATTTGAAATAGCCTGTGTATGCGGACTTGGCGTGGCCATGACAGCATTGCAACTTAGCCGTTACAGGCTCTGTTCATGGTATGGTTAGAGAAGTGGCGCCTCGACCGGCTCAAACACCGGCTCAAAGACGTAAAGTTCGTCCGGCTCAAAGACCAGCTCAAAGACGTAAAGATCGTCAACACTCCCCCTGACACTGACTGATCGCTCCAAATGTCTTTGTAAAGGAGCAGACCTTGCATTTAAGACGCATCCATGTCAAGCTTCCTCTTCAACTGCTTGGGTTACAGAGATGCATTCTTACAACAAGGTACTTAACAGTAGCTGTTCACACAAAAAATATGCCAAAGCATCACAGTGTCACTGAGGTTTACTGAACAACAAACACATTAAACTACAACATGGCTTCTGATTAGTACCTAAGGGGCCAAAACTAGACATGTTCTCTAGGTGGGAAGGAGGGTTGGCCTATAGTTTCTCTCTGCTGTAAATCACAGAAAGACTATCTGACTTTATAAGATAGCTGAGAGCAAATTTACTAATATGAGAGAAAGGTGAAGTAAAAGGTATCCATCCAAAAGGAACATCCATCCACCATTGTCTGCACCTCTTACCCAGTGTAGGGTTGCAGGGGGCATGGAGCCTATCCAAGGGAACTCATGTGGGGTGCACCATGAAAGGGGTGCCAACCCATACACTGGAAACACACAAGTAACAAGCAGACATGCACACTTAATCATATACTATGTGTCTTTAGTGCAGGTCTTTGTACTGTGGGAGGAAACCGGAGTACCCAAAGGAAACCCATCAACTTGGGGGAAAACATCATGAGACATGAGATGAGATACAAACTGCCAAAAAGTCAGCCTTTATTTTCACCTGTTATCCAGTTATTCTTCAGTATATTCAAGCCATAGACAATATAGATAAACCGATTCGAACCACCATGTGCCAGTCAGTCAGTCAGTAATTCTGGCATTCCAGGTACTTTGAAAGAGATTAGGGGAGAGCCATTCATGCCGCAGTTCTCTGATTCAGTGTACTCGAGTGATTCACATTCCTGAAGGACTGCACCAAAAATATTCTCGCTGGTGCTATGAGAAATGAGTGGGTAAGAATCTGAAAGTTGAATTTAAGAGCAATTCTCATGAGTCTAGAATAACATCGCTGCCCACAGAGACAATTTTTATTTCAAAGCAGAGGGAAGCCTTCGTATGAGAGAACGAGCAGCCTCAACAAAAAAAATGGGCTAGAACCGGTGTACACTTGAAGCGAATGTCCTGAGATTTAAGAAAAGATACACAGTCTAGTGTGGGCTCATGTAGAGTCATGCATGATGATAAATTGATGTGAGGTTGTTTTTTTTTCTTAGAAGATTAAAAATTAAGTACAGTGTGTCTAGATCCTCATTGATTGCACTGCATCGAAGATATAAATGGACATTTATGCAGCTGATGGTCCACTAATGTAATTGGTCGATTAATCAAAGGTCATGATCATGGCAGCACATTTGAGGGTGTGAGGCTGATTTTGACCCTAACATTTTAAATTCATCACAACAGCATGACCTCGAGTGTGATATTTTTATACTACAGTTCATAAACATCATTTATGATCATCACCAGATTTTGATTTGTTTGTTTATTTAACTGGGTATTTTGTTCCGCCAACACATATACTTCCACACCTGGTCGAACTAATTAACCACATTTAGCGGAGCTAGCGACCGAGAGTTAGCGACCGAGAGTTAGTGTAACAGATGTGAAAGGAGTTTTAACCAGTACTATACAGCCATAAGTTGAGGGTAATAAATCATGGAGGTGGTGAAGAGTCCTCTAAGACTTACTTTATATTTCCACTTATTCTGCTTCAGAATATCAGATAACGTAGAGGGTTCTGTGGTTGAATCCCAAATAGTGTTAAAGGGACAGCGAGTGCACTAGGGCTTAAGTGCAATATACTTTCATAACATATAATGCACTGCATTTTTTTTTAATCTACATTTTTATATTATTTTTATATTCCAGTCAACCTTGTTAGTAAAATATGTGCTTTGAAACCAAACAACTGTTTCCTCATGCAGCAGAGGAACTCTCACAAGTTGCTTTGCAGCCAAATGCAAATTGCTTAATGATGGTTGGGTTCTTCTTCTTCTGCTCATTAATACAGTATTTGCAGCCAAATTTCCCGGCTCAATGAACTTCACAAGGAGTTGTGTGGAAGTATAACAGAATAAAGTAGACATGTTGAATTACATGAACCAAATAAAAATTTATTACAAACAAAAATGTTAGATTTTTTTTCTGCATTGAAATTTGCTCTGATCAGAAAGAAAATCTTTACAGCAATAACAATGTTTGAAATTGTCAGTATTGCAATTGATTGAGGTTGTATATTTTAAATGAAAGTGTAATTCTAGCATTTAAAATTCAACGCAGAAATACTGACGCTATTTTTCTGCCAAATACTGCCAAAATTCAGGTAGATTAAATTTAAGTATAAATTAAATTATTAATTTAATTAAGGTCAACAAAATTGGGATAGAAAAATGTACAGACAGAAAGAGCAATGGAGTGAAATAGTTAGATGAAAAATTACATTGAAAATGAAATTTTACACAGAAACTGTGAAAAGTTAAATATGCATTGCATGTTATAACGTTCTGTAGGAAGGTAATATTATATAAGACATAACCCTAAAGCATGAGAATTGCTGCAGATCATTTAAATATTAACCTAATCCTGTCTTTTTATACTTATTCTTTTTCATCATTATCTGCTGAATATTACTAAGGTATCAACATGTTCCAGTGGACTAGCAACCAGGTCATTTCAGTGGATTACACAATGCTACAATTAGACAAACTGGCAGAGATGCCAACTCCCTGTCATTATCATGACTTGGATGATTCATAACTATCAACCACGATATATTCAGACTTAATTATTATAATAATGAAGTAATTAATTAAAAGATTTTTTGAAAAATTATTCAACTTATTCTCATAATTTTTATTATCCTACTAGTGTAACATTTTTCGAAGTGCTTTTGGCTATTAAGATAAATCATGTTGTAATAGACAGCAAAAATGTAATTAACTTTTTTTTTGAGGGGGGCTTAAAGGCATGTGCTTATTTTAAAGGCATGGCCTAGATGCAATTAAAGTCACCACTGGAAGGTAATCTGAGGTTGTCAAACTCTTTCACATTCATTTACAGAGACCTAGACAGACAGAAGAGATCACTTAATGTAATTCCTGTTGTAATTCATATCATTTCCTCAGACATTGCTGTAATTTATGTAATTTTTGTTATAATTCCTGTCATTCCTGATCATGTCAATTATTATTATTATTTTTTTTTACATTTGCTGTCAATTGCAAGTGATCCTAAACTTTTGAGCCGCAGTGTACCTTTACTCGTCCCACAGTTGGAAAATTTCTATGTTATAGCAGCAAAGAGAAATGTGCAAATATAAAGTAGGGATAAATACAATAGAAAAACAATACAATACAATAACAACAAATTGCACTAGGATAATATTGCACAGTTTAAAATGGTGTTAATGTACAATTGCTATTGCACAAAAACGTAAGATATTGTAACATTATTGTAGGATATTGTAACTATACTTAAAATATTATAACTATTGTAACTATATTGTAAGATTTAAGATATTGTGACAACGGTATATAACAGTAATATCAGTGTGCGTTATGGAGACTGGTTCACTGGGAGCAGCTCTGATTGTACAGTCTAATAGCAGCAGGGAGGAAAGACCTTCTATATCACTCTTTAAGACACTTGGGACGTAACAGTCTGTCACTGAAGGAGCTGCTCAAAGATGAATTTTTTTTCATACAGAGGGTGAGAGTCATTCTCCAGCAATGATGATAGCTTAGCTACCGTCCTCCTTTCTCCCACCTCCTGTACGGTGTCCAGGGGGATCCCCAGAACTGAGCTGGCCTTCTCTATCAACTTGTCCAGGCGAGATTTACAGGACTGTCCGCCACCTCTGTAATTTATTATCCTCAACTTTTGGCTACATAGTACCGGTAAGAATGTAAAACTACTTTCACCCCTGGTCAACACTTCCTTAATTCAGGTCAATTCTGTTGTAATTCGTGTCATCTTTGCTAAAAGTTGCTGTTCACATAATTTCTGTTGACTATCCATTTTGTTAATGCATGTTATTTTATTGCAACTAATGTCATTTCTCTTCACACCAATGTAATAAACATGTAAACATATTTTTTGTTGTAATTAATGTCAATCCCTTAAATTAACACAAATTTAATTGATATCCTTTTTGTTACATTAACAATTATATTTATGTTAATACTGCTGTAATTGTCATTTAGGTTGTAATTCGTGTCATTTCTTTTAACACTGACCAAGTTTTTATAATTAATTTTTATAATTCATGTAAAGTCTCTTAAAAGGTTAAAGCTAAAAATAGATCAGTGAAATCAGTTATATTATGATTATTTCAGGTTAAAGTCCATATACATGACTGTCTGTCTTTCTGTACGGCAGAACTCTGACACTCACAAATACACTCCCTGTACGGTAATCGGAGAGTGAATCACAGATGAGAAATTGAAAAAGTAGATTGAATTAGAACGACTCCAGCGCGTTAAAATTTACTTATACCACTTCAGCGCTGTTATTTTAGCGGTGAAATAAATAATTCATGTGGAAATATTGGGTTTAGCTTTTTTAATTAATATCTATTGGTGCAGGTGTTTACATTGAGCAAGTAATTGATTAATTTATCGCTTTTACTCAACATTTAGATTTCACTTATGGTTCAGGTTTATGGTTCTCAGCTTGACGCATGCGCAGGGCAAAAACTTGTGGTGTCTAATCTGGCACAAAACTGCTCATAACTTCACTTTTACTCAACAGTTTTGATTTCATTTATGGCGCAGGTTTAACTCTACGCAAATAACAAAGTACTGCCAAAGTTTAAATTCTTTCTGAGGATTCAGTTTTCTGGGACTGGTTTCGGGTCTTCCAATGTATGAAACGTAAAGATATAATTGAAAAAGCCAGTCCTGACCGATGTACAGACAAAATTTTCTTTTCAAAACCTTTATGTAATTTCTTTACGCTTGTCATTTCTGTATTTTATTTACACTGTTATATGTTCATTTGATTTTTGTTTAGGTCTTTCACGCTTTACTGCAACCTGCAAAAAACAGCTTTCAGGGAAATTAGCATCCCTATATACTCACTGCCAAAATTGACTGGTTGGTCCATTACCAAGCACAAAATTAGCTCTCAATTAGCGGTAGAATTCTAGTGCGGAGGCTAAGCAATTAGCAAAAAAAATTTAGCTAAAGTGAAAACACAACAAACCAATTTTCTTAAAAAAAAAAAAAAAAAAAACCCTTTCAGTCATTTCAGTTGGAAAGAGCAGCTGCAGAAGCAAAGAAAACAGCTTTAAAACAAAAAAGTAGTGTGTGTGTGTGTGTGTGTGTGTGTGTGTGTGTGTGTGTGAGATCATTGTGTAACAGATCTTGATATCAGGGTTGTGAAGGATTGAGTGGCGCCAGTGGGTTTTATTTGTGCTGTAATATTCATCATAGAGTTATTAGCAAGCTAGAGATCAACCAGATAAAATGGGACTACGTCAGTCTGAGCCGAGACACAAACACTAGAGTAGCACTAATGAGTCATTGTGTAGACAGACACTGAGATGGAAAACAATAATTGAAAAAATGTTTAGTGATAGTAGCATTGTGCAAATGTAACAAAACGGCAGATCTTTTAGTTTCAAGGTAATAGATGACGTTAAGGTGGTTTAGGTGGCTAATTGTCTGGGGACCTGAAGATCTGGAATCCGTTGCCACTAGATGCAGTGGCAATAAAATGGGAGGGAAGGGCTTCCGGCGTAAAACCTGTGGCAAGTTGTGTGTGGATCGGATGGTCCACCGTGGCGACCCCCTGACAGGAGCTACCGAAAGAAAGAAAGAAACGGTGGCTGTCACGTTGCACCTCCAGGGTACCTCCAGATTCCCAGGGTGGATTGGCACTCTGTCCAGGGCGTACACTGCCTCATGCCTTACGTTTCCTGGCATAGGCTCCAGGCCCCCTGCTACCATGTGAGGTATAGACAATAAATGAGTGAGTGAGTGAGTGAGTGAGATTGGCTCATTTACAAAAAACGTCTTCTCCATGTTTGACTATGTGACAAAGATCCTCTAATGGATCCTCTGGAAATGACTGCATTCTGATTACATTATTATTTCTTAAGATCCAGTTGATTTACAAAATTTCACAATTAAGCAATATCATGCGAGGACATTCCATCTGTTGAATGAATAATAACATTATTATTATTGTAACATACTGTTCCTTAAATCAGTAATTTATATTTATTTCTGAGACTGGCACAGACAAGAGGAGTGATTTACCAGTGCTACATTCATCCAGCCCACTTATCCTGTGTTGGGTTTCAGGGGAGGTGGTGCCCTTCCCAGTGCGCAGGATGGCGTATACTCTGGAGGGCGGTCACACATCACAGGGCAC
>JAOVVB010245804.1:0-21139 GCA_028570985.1 Heterobranchus longifilis | reverse complement strand
TTTATTGCATCACAAATACGAGTGTAGTAAACTGAAGTTAATTCAAGAGGATATTCACGATATTCACGATTATCCCGATAATGGCAGTTCACCATGATGAACTTATTGTGAGTGTTTTTTTATCGTGATCCACAATAAAATCCATTATTGTCCCATCCCTACTGCTGTTTGGTTGTATATGCACAGACTGTGTGTACTACACATTGGTATTATGGCTTGTTGTGTTTGCTCTGCTTCTAAGCGCTCTGGTCGCACACAGATATCAAACATGCATGATGTCACTCTGACTCATGTGACTGTGGGTTCGCCGCCACACGCTCAGATGTGGCTTTTCATACACGCACATGTAGCAACACTCAGGTGGTCATGTCATTAGAAATACATGAAATAGGCTGCACAATGCATTTGTTAGATAATTCATACACATATATTAGAGCTGCAACTATTACTCGATTAATTGATCGACAAATGTAATTTGCATTAATCATTTTGAGTCATTTTTTAAGAAAGAACACAGAAAATCTCTGGTTCCAGCTTCTCAAATGAGTATTTTCTGGTGTTCTTAGTCCTCTGCGCTGGATATCTTTGAGTTTTGGACTGTTGGATTGCACTAAACAAGAAATTTCAAGACATCACTTTGAGAAATTGCAATGGACATTTTTCACAATTTTCTGATATTTTATAGACCGAATGATTAATTGAAAGATTGAGAAAATAATACAGAGTTTAATTGATAATGAAAATAATCTTTAGTTGCACCCGTACTGTTTATGACACAGTTTCTGGCAGGTATTTTCCATCTTGAACAGCTTTCCCTCAAAACTAGAGAATGAAACTTGAATTTTATGTCAAAGCCTAATCTTATAACATTACATTACAATTGGCTTAATAATATAGTCACGTTCATTAACCAGCAATCTTGAACCATACAAATTGTACAATGATCACTAAAAAGAAAAAGAAAACCTCTGCAGTAATTCATTTAATTTATTTTTTGCAATCATTCTCTCTTTTCCATTTCCCTGCCATGCCAGGAATACTATATGGAGATATTTTATGGCCACAGGCCTGTTACCAATGTCTGCATTACTTAATCATTGAGATTTATTACAGGCCGTCAGTCAGGTTGACTCCTCGGCCTGGTTGATTTGTACATTTAATTTATTGGTAGACTACACTGTTAACTATGAGACCCTGTTTTCATCTGTCTCTGAGATACAAGCAGATTACTTCAATACAGTATCTGGTTCCTCTTAATGTAATACACTGCAGTATTTTACAGTTTAATGGCTCGGTGTCTCATGGTGAGTTTAAAATGATAAAGATTAACTTGACATTAGGCCTTCAGTAAGGTGCAGTATTTATGGAGGGTTTAATTTATCCTTTCATATAGCCTAGTCATCTATTTCTGTTGTTGGTGTAGGCTACACCTAACAGTCCTACACCTACATATTCTACATTACCATAGGATGCCCCAGTTTGTAGTTCTAAATCAAACTAAATATCAAACATATGTATTTCAGCCAAAATATGAATTTTTGGATTTGAATACATAAGGAACACTACTGGAAAGCTACAGAATGATATATAAAAAATAGTGAAACTGTATTCTTTTTTCTGCATCTTACTGTAAAATGTAAGGTACAACCATACAGCCATATTTTTACAGTCTATGGGTACAAGCTAAGCTAACAGTGTACAGGCTCTTGCTTTATTTTTAGCACACAGACATGAGACTGGTATTTTCATCTATAGCAAAAAGTGAACAAGCATATTTCCCAAATTGAAAACCTGAAAGTATAAACATACAAAATCCTGTAAATTTTGTATTCTGTAACTGTTGTCATCCTGACTGTCTATATTGTAGTCCTAATCGACTAGTCAACAAAAATCGATTACCAAGTTAGTTGCCAAATAATTATCGATTCGTTGGTGACGTCATCGGGCAGCGCAGGTGGCACCACTCTACGTTTGCTAAATAGCGGGATGGCAACACATTCACGACCAAAAACCTCCAAAGTGTGGGAGCATTTCACATTTAACTCGACCAAAAAGGTTGTGGACTGGAACATTACAAAGCACAGACTGTGTTACAAAGCTGAACTTACCGTTACCTGGCGCGGGAGCACGTGAGGTGGAGGAGGAGGAGGAGGAGGAGGCACGGTGGCTTTCTGGATGATGAAGGCTCGTCTCGGTAAGCTAGTTAGATAACGTTAGCTATATTGTTGTTTAGCGACTTTATAAAACTTATAAATCCAACCATGAATGTCTTCTGTGATTACTTATCCATGTATCCGGTCAAATGAGTTGTTGTTTTCGTCGTTAGCTGTTAGCAGTGTTAGCTGAAGGCTACGGAGGGCCTCCCATGATGCATTGGGTCGAGGAGTCTGTCGACTGGGCGTGTGTACGTAAATAGCTTGCTTGTCACTCACTACCCAAATTATGAGTCTAAATTATGAAAATATAAAGTTTCGTGTCCAACTGGAGGACAAGAAAGCAGAGTTTGGGATTAATAATTTAAAAAATATTTTATTCACAAGGATAATAATAATAGCTACTATACAAAAATATGTAAAATGTAAATTGGAAAAGCCCTATATCTTTATGAATATCTGTGTAGCCTACCTTAATTCCTGAATGGTCACTTGTAGTTTGTTTGTTTGTTTATTTGTTTGTTTGTTGTGTTTGTTTGTTTATTTGTTTGTTTGTTTGTCTTTCATTATTTAATTGTCTTGTATTTTTCTTTTTGTTTATTGATATCACTTGCTCAGTTGTGTTACTATTGTAAACTGTATTCATATACTATATTATGACCTGTGCTTTTTTGATTCTACAAAAAAAGCTCTAGTTCCCAGGCTAGGTTGATGCTGGATATGATGACGTCCTTCCATCATATCTAATCTAGCATTAATCATCCCAGAGACCACAGGCAATAAAATAACATGATAATCACCATATTCACCCCATCCTAGTAGCCTATCTGTGCTTAAATCTAAATCCATTGATATAGAGTTGTTGTTCTGTTTTTACACATTTTATTTTCACGTTATAAGAGCAACTGATTAATTGTGTGATTCATAATCCAAATAGTCGAATATTCATTTAAATAATGGATAGATTAAAATTCTGAACATACGTCTCTGCATTACTGGGTGGGTCTATAAGGATACTCACGCTGTACAGATAGAAAAGCCGCTTGATGCAATTGTGATTTGTGATATCAGGCTGTATAAATAAAAGTGACATGACTTGATTGACTTGATATGGCTGATTTGGAAGCAATAATAAATATTTATGTACATTGTTTCATGTTGAATGAATATTGAATTAAAAATATTTTCGGGCTGTGATTAGTTTTGATACTCTCACTTCAGGAGGCTGCAGTCTAAAACTGGTTTTATTTAGATAATAAAAGATAATGTATGAACAATGGTGCTGTAATTGCAAAAGAAGCTGTTTTATTGTATTTTTATGACTCCATTTCCACTCTTTATTAGTATGCACAACATTTAATTGGTGATTTTCTGTGTGTATAGTCTGGAGGAAGATGGATGGAGCCTTGCACAGTTGCACGCAGGCCCATCTGAATTCTTAATAAGTTTACATTATGGCTGTCCGCATGGCTCAGTCATATGGTGAGTTAAGAATGCATGGTTCAGCGGGTTAGCGGCCTTTGTCATATGGTGAGTGTGTGAGATGAACTGAGTCGTGCCTGTAGACATGAACACTCACCCTGTGGCAGAGGAGGGCCTGTACGGCTGTGGGGGTCGAGGAGGAATGTACATTAGGTCGTGTGGCATCCTGCTCTTTATCATGTGTTGTTACCGTGCATTTTAGGACATAAACATGTTGCGGTTTATGTGTGTCTGTGTATGTGTGATGTATACCTAACAGAATAGCAGCAAGGGAAGTGAACAGCTAAACATATTATATGCATATACTGTATGAGAAAAAGGGAACACGCTACTGTAAGTCTCTTTACAGCACAAATAAACTAAGATGAGTCAGAGATATTTATGGTCATTCCCAAAGGCCTCTTTCCTCACTCTCCTTCTCTTTCTGTGTCTCTCCCTCGTTCTATTTCTGCTCGCAGTTTAACATGCTGATTATTGAATACATTGCTGGTTAATTGAGAGGGAATGGTTATCATTTGCTATTATATTTAACATGCTTTCACGAACCAGGAAGTGGCAATTTGCATAAATTTACTGCGCCTTGGAAAGCTACAACTGTTCTGACAACGTATTACATGCTGCTATATCTTTGCAATTATATTACTCATTTACTGCTGTAGCCCACACAGGAGAAAATATTATATTGTGTTTTTTATACTAAATTCACAAAGACACTTCATTGATAGATCTTTTATATATATATATATATAAAAAAAAAACGTTGTTCATTTGTATTTATTAACCACCTAACTGAAGCCTAATTTACCCCAACAGATTACTGCAGCAGCAGTTTACTTTTGGTCCGTGAATGCCTCTAAAATTGTTCACGTACTGTTCTCTCTGCTCCCTGCGGCCCGAACATGCTCCATCATAGAGGCAGCAGCCATAAGCTTAACTCAACCTTTTACTTCAGTAACAAAGAGGCCCATGTCTCCTATTCTGGGCTAAGTGCTTCTCACAATCTGCAGTAAACTGTTGGGAAAACGAGCCCCGCAGCACATGGTGCTCTTGCATTTATGGTCTCTGCAGAGAACACAGAGCAAAGGATTAAGGACTCCCTCAGGCGGAAGGGGTTATTATGTATATAATAATGTATATTTGTGTAACATTTGTCTCTATTGTGTATTATGAGAGCCCAATGGGCATCCCATGTGAAAGGTTAAATGACTGTTGTATTGACAGACAGATATTATGGGTAGCAGCCTGTGTGCAGGGTTTACGTTGACCTGCCTCATGCATAAAGGATGAAGAGGGCCTCTCTCTGGTTTCATATCTCCAGGGAGGTCCCAGGACTGTCCTAAATAAGCTGAGTCACCCTGTGGTGTGTTGTCCACCTCTAGCATATCACACATCTCACTGCACTAACATGCACCACCTTTATCTCGCCTCTGTTGTTAGCTTCACTCCCGATCGACCTCAACCCGATGGCTTGATGTCCCCATGTTCTCTCTGTCTTTGAAACAACCGGAGAAAGGTGCAATGCTGCGCACATCACTGATTCTAGTCTCTACATACACCCTCTAAAAACAGTCTTTTTTTATTCAAAGTGTGTTTGTCCCTTTTTTTAACTTCTCTCAGATTCATGCAGCAGTGGGCGACAGTGAATCAGTGTTTTCACCCATTTAGTGCCGTTTTGTCCTTATTTGTGCTTTTTTCTTTTTTTTTTTTCTTCCACAAAGGCACAATGCTGAGTTGCAAAAGATTACTGGCTGAAACGCCTGTGCGAAGCCAAGCAACCTTTTACCTTCATATCACACATGATCAATTAATCTTCCAAGCTAATAACAAAAGGATTTTTTTTTTTTTTTGGATTACAAGTACAGACTACTGACTAGTTATTTGACTAGGTCAGAAGGTACATGCATGTCAGTGGTCCGTCCACGTTATTCTTTGTGGCGTTCAATCAGTCTTTAAGTTCTAGCACTTTGAGGTTGGTTTGGTAATAAACTCTGAAGCCAAACAGCTTCTGGGCTTTTTTACATTTGAGGTTACATGATACTAAAAAAAAATGTTCTTACCTTTTTTTCCTAGATTGAAATGTTCTTGTGCACCTAGTCACGGTTTCACAGGTTGTTCTCATAGTGTTCTGTGAATATGTGAGACAAGTTGTTGGACAGTGTGAGAATCAGATCAGAATGAGGTCAGGGGCAAAGTGAGATTTTGCTGCTCTGGTTAAACAATGTTGTTTTTACTTTTCGAATTGACAGGACTTTGAAATGTAAAAGAAGACGTGACACTGGTGAACTAGATTGTACACAGTCATTGTCCTGTTCAACTATAAATACCCTGTTTGTTGATGCTTTCCTCACTGCAGCCATCTCTGTGATTGACATTGTGTAACAATGTGCACCTCTTTATTTTGGTTTGGTTTATTGACAACTTTCTGATGTATTTAAAAAATATACTGATATATACATATCATATTTAGTCATGGATAGAACAAATAAATAATGCTTTAGATTATGGCATGCAATGTACAGCACAATCCTTTCCAATTGTCTGTGTTTTTGTACTAATGGTGTACCAGTACAGTACTTATACATACAGTACATGCGGGTACAAGGGAACAAGATGTGAAGTGTTGGCATTTTTTAACTAACAGTAACCTATTCTAATATTACGGAGTACTAGTGAGCCACAATCTGGCGTTTGGGAGGAATTTAAAGAGAACTTGTACTGTAAGTATTTTTAACTGCACTGTTACACTAAAAATAACGTTGTAAATTGAAACTACACTGCAGGCCATAATCTCTAAAGCATTACCCAATAAGGTCCTGAACTTATTTCCATTGTTGTCTCTGGTGTTTTCTCACAAAAAGTTGAATTTGTCTTTACTCCGCTGAGCACATTCATCAGTACGACAGAGCTGGATTGAAATGTTCACGTCATATTCTTTATCATTATCATTCATTATCAGTTTGTGTGCTTCTCTCTATCAAAAAGTAATTGGTTTTTTTTCCTGTGTGTCTGCAGGAAACGGTTGAGTATGCCTTCCTCATCATTTTCACAATTGAGACCTTTCTGAAGATTATCGCTTATGGTCTGGTGATGCACCAGAACGCGTACGTGAGAAACGGTTGGAACATGCTGGATTTCGTCATTGTCGTCATAGGGTAAGTCATCAAGTTAATTTATTTCAACTGGCAACTCTACTCGCACATAGTGTATAATAGGGCTGTGCTCCAAAAAATCAATATGGCAATATATCTTGATGATACACGTATCGATACAGCAGAAAATGCTAGGGATGCACGATATGGATTTTTTTTTCAGCCAATACCGATAACATGCACACCCGAGGGTGAGAAGTGATTTAATATTCCATACCGCTGACCTAACCAAATCTAACTGACATCACTATTGTTAAACACAACAAAAACAAACAGTTCTGACTCATTTATTCATTTATTTTAATTAAGAAAAAAAGAATTCTCAAACATACTTTGGCTTTTATGGAGCATTTTGCCTCAGAATTCAAATTTAATGCTTTGACATAATCTGTCATATCAGTCAATACGTGTTTATTTGCAGATCGCAAACCAATTTTAAAGGTGCATACCACCACCTACTGTATGAAGTTTGTAGATGCTGCTCTTGTTAAGTCAATTAAAGCAATTTGGCTCCGTATTATCTAGAGCTGCCCCCTCTTAATCGATTATTATTATCTTATGAGCACATCTCTGGTAAACACAAGATTTAAAGTGGTGCTTTTGCATGATTCTTTGTGGAGAAACTCAGTTTATGAAAAATAAATTAACTAATCGATTAGCCGATTATTGTATCTTGTTATTCGACTAAGAATTTCTTTAATCGAGGACAGCCCAAGTATTATCGGCCGATAATTTATCGACTAGAATTTTGTTATCGGAATAATGCATAATAATATAAATTTCCCATTATCCGATCATTTATCGGTACCGATGTACATCGTGCATCCATAGAAAATGCTGTAAATATCTGCATTTATTAATAACTGGGATTAGAACAGAATATTACATTTCCTTTAAAGATCTCTGTGGGCCTGGATTTGAAGTGTTTTTGGTTGTGTGATTGCTGTTATACAGAATAGGCCAAATAAAGAACAGCTGTGGTCATAATTCAAAATCAACGTGTATTGCGATATGTATCGTATTGTGTGCTCCGTATCGTGATACGTATCGTGAGGTTTGTAGGCAATACCCAGCCCTGGTGTATAATGTATATGATTAAACGTATTGCCTGCTCCAGTGGGCATCATGCCAGCTGATCCAAACAGCGTGTCGTTTTGCAGATGATGAGGTTTTGTTACTTCACTTTGTGGTTTTGATTTGCACTTTGATCTCAGTGTGACAGTTGCACTTTACAGTGTTTCTGAGAGAGGCAGTCGGTGTTAAAGTTAAAGTTGCTTAAGCCTCTGTTCCAAGCGGCCAAGTGCTAACAGAGACCCTCATACACCCACAGTATATGACCCAGAAAAGACAGAGAGAATAAATCAAGAGCTTTACCACCACTGGAGTGAGTCACCATCTCTCCATACTTCATCTCTTCTCCAACACTCCCTCCCATTTTTCCCTCTCACTGACTGCCTTTCGCTCACACTCTCCCATCCCGCTCTGCTTTGTCTCTGCAGCTTTTCCGTATACTTCCCCCCCCTTCCATTTTGATCATGTACGTCATGCTTTACACTTCCCCACCTCACTCTGCCCTCATTCCTATCTCCTGCACACTCTCCTCTTGTTATCTTCATCCTTATCGCAGCATGTCTTTTTTTTCCTCCTCTGCCTTCCTTCCTCTCTCTCTCCTCCCTCTCTCGCTCCTCTTATGCACACAGTCCAGTGGGTAGCTGGGTCAGATCTCTGTCTGTATGCCGCATGCGGGGCTGATCTGCCATGCTGTCAAATGCAAAGACGGCTGCTCCCGCTATGAAGAGTGACTGTTGCTGCTAAATCCCTGAAATGACACACTGCAATAATACTGCCAGTATCAAAATATAGCTGTGTCAGTGTGGCTCTGAAACGGCGATATAAATTCATGTCGAAAGGTCAAAGTTCAGCCCACTCCACGACAGGCTTCAATATGTTTGTGCGTCTTTGTATTTATAGATTATAGAAGGTCACGTTACGGTTCAACAGAGGTTAGAAAAAGGTTGCAGGCCCTCGAAGATTCAGCTGTGCTTTATAAAGCGTTTTATTGTATTCTTTCGTTCAATGATGCTCTTCATAGAGAGAAAGGTGTTGAAATACAAGATGAATATCTAGGATGTGTAAGGTATAATGTTGCAGTAAAAAGCCTCTTTTTTGACTTATCGAATGAAAAAAATAAGAGGGGGGAAATGTATTAAAGATTTATTAAAAAGACAATTGCATTAAAAGGACATGTCATGGGTGTGAATTAGCTTTGCACAAAGAAAAAGGTAACAGTAAGGTCTCGTAAAAGAACATTTGTTGAATTTATCAGAAAAAGGGGACATTTCAGATTTTGAGGGTACAGTCATTTGAAGTGGAGGTGAGTAATTATAAGATGTAGGGAGATTCTTTTTTTTTACTTAAAGGATCATGCCAGAGTGTTTAACACAAATTGTATCGCATTGCATTAATAAAGGATAAAATGACTATGTGTAATGTGAAAGGGTAAATTAGTTGTGGAAAAAAACCCATATAGAATTATCACCCTAATCTGCAGTCTCCATCAGCTTTTAGTTGGCAGCTAGCTGCTGAACATACACGTAGTGCAGCATTTAGCAGCTAAAGAGACGTATATTCCCCTCAGGAGTTGGTGGAGACCAAAACATAAAGACAGTGAATGTTGGATTTCACCAGGTGGCCAGAAACACGACTCCAAATGAATACTGAAGTTGACTTGTTGCTGGATTTGTAAATATGTTTGCCAACAGATTTACCACAACAAATCTGGTGATAAAACTGAAGGGTGCATTTGCAAAAACAGATATCTCTGTTTTTATTTATTTTTCATTAATCATGTTTTTGTGCAGTCCATTGGATATCAACCACACTGGTGTTGGGTTGTTTTGATAAGATATCAGATTTTCTTTATTTTTCTGAATTTATTTTTTATTTTTTATTGTGCACTCAAATGGAAAATCAGTCAAACTGCTCTGGGTTTATTCATTTTAAGAATGGCTTTTATCTAGTTTTGCAAGTGAACTCTTGTGGGATTTTTTCTTTTTAAATACATGTTATACAGTGTAATATATTGGGATGCACATTTTCCATGCATTAAGTGTTTCCATTCCTTTCTACACTGTGTGAAAATGAATTAGTTTGAAACCAATGGATGCCTAAAACAGAAGAAAAAATACAATTCCTAAAACACAGTAGTGTGGTTTACAAAATGATTGTAACGTGATTTGTAGTTGGAACAGTTAAAACTATCGCTGGGCAATATGGAGAAAATCAAATCAACACTATCAATAATATTTTTGACCAAATACCTTGATATCAATATTGCGATATTGATATTGACTATTGGTGCTTTCACAAAATATTTACACAGTGACATTTAATAAATAATCATCAGTAATGTGGATATAATGACTAACTGGGTAAAGGCAAATAATAAAACAGCAGTCTGGTAAGTTCAGAAAATTACATTATTTTACTGTAATGCAGCTTTTAAAACCAGGAAGAGACAACACTTGTGATATCCAAAATCTAAGACGATATCTAGTCTCATAGCACAATATTGATAAAGTATCAATATATTGCCCAACCCTCGTTAAAAGCACTTGTAATAATTAGCGAGGAGACACAGTGATGTAATGCAGCTTGACTGGTAAAGAAACCTGATGTATCACCTTTATGAAAGCGGTCCTCCTCAGGTACATACGCAGTGAAAAGGTGTCAATTTGTTTTGTTTTGAACATGACTGGATGAGTAATGTAACCCCAGTGGCTGGCGGTCAGACGTACAGCTGTGACTCAGTATAACATAAGTCGGAGCAGACTGTGCCCTCACAACTCCTTCCTATCGGCAGCTTCATTCACTGCTTTCAGTCCGCAGCTTTGATGCGTTTAACTGACTGTAATGAAGTGCCCCCTTTCATGGTGGGAGATTCGTTCACTGCTGATTTCTCTTTGTGACCACAGTAGCGGTTTTTGTACCACATTTATCTGCTGTTAAATGAGACGGGGGGGGGGATGCTGCTGTACTGCAATAATGTGCAAACTGGTTTTGATACCATCTATTACCATTAACGGTGCTTGTATATGTGTAATACTCTCGTTAATCCAACTGTATCCTGGTGATATCAATATGGTTTGTGGGTGGCTGTAAAGTAAACTGATGACACATTATAGTTTCACAGTGAAATCATGCTTTGAGGGATCAACAACAGTAAAATAAAAACGCTCTCAGTCAGGAAAGAGATTTATGGGCAACGTGTCAGAAAGATTTGTGGCAGAACTTTTTCTTTTTTTAACTATTGTATCAGGTCATTGCAGTTACTGTTAAATGTTTGTGTTGTAGCCACTTGGCCACCAATTCCCAGAATTACATTTATGACATTTTATTTAGTATATTAGTGTAGCTATAGTGTATAATTAGTGTGAAGACGCTGAAAGTTTAAATTATCAGCTGTTTAATGCTCTATAATATGTTACTGTTAATAGAATTAAGTGCAAAGTAAGTAATTACAGAGAGAAAAATGATGTGAATCATTTGGGATGGACATATGCAATAACATGCAATGATGGATGATATAATGCATTCAGTGTGTTCTGCTCAGTCTTTGACGCTGAGTTTCACTAAGACAATGAAATTAGAGTCAGAAGTATTGGCAACAGTTCATAATGTGGGTATAAATCTTGTACTGAATGCTTAACTAATGCATGACTCACGATGATTTAATACATGATTTAATGCAGGATGCACAGTATCATGAATCATGTTGCTCACCAAACAAATGATCAAGTCACTATGACTTTATGTGATTAGTTCACAGTTAATCAATCATTAGTTAATTAAGGAATGTCAATTCACCGTTACTTAATACATGAATTGATATATGTGACTAAACTAGTTACAGATATAGGCCTAAGTTAATTTCAGACCCATGCATTTGCTCAGTGTTATTCTCAAAGAAATACTGAGCTATTTGTTTTATTAAAACTGGTCGTCAAACAGTTACATGTTGTTGCATGACCCAATGGTATTTATGACACATTTCCACCCTACGGGGTGGAATACACATTCTTTTTTTAATTTTTATTATTACATTTGTTTGTTAGAGAATGATGCACTTTTATTTTTATTTATTCTATTGTTTATTTTTGCAGGGATAGCAAACAATTAAAAGTAATTGCACCAGAGCTTGCAGCTAAATTACATCTCTTGTCCCTGGGCAGGTAGGCACTAAAACCAAAATCATCTAGCAGGCGCCAGCTGACACATTAGAGGAGAATGGTCTGAAATGGAAAACATTAACAAGCTTCATATTTCTGTGAAAATATGTACTATTCTGCTCTCAGTGAGTGATTATGGATACGGTGCTGATATCAGGAAGCATCGCAGTCAGACAAAATCTAGTATATTGCTTAAAAAGACATCTACTGTAGTATTGTTAAGGTAAATAAAATAATATTTAGGACTGCAACAAACGATTATTTTCATTTTTTGATTAATTTGCTGATTATTTCCTTGATTCATTATTATGAATTTATAATTTTACAGAGCCAAAGGGGACACTTGCAAATCGTTCGGCATCTCCTTTCTTGAAAATTGACTAAAAAAACGAATCAAAAATATAAATTTTCAGTCGATCGCCTAATCAATCAATCTAATCATTTCAGCTCTACTAACATAAGATACAGATTCTCTAAAATAAACAATATAGCAGCTCAGGAGCAAACACCTCGTTGTACTGTATGTTATACAGAATGTTTTCTTCAGCAGACTAATCGTGTCTTTGTTTTCTGACAGACTCTTCAGTGTTGTCTTGGAGCTTTTGACCAAAGAAGAGAAGGCAGGAGAAGGCGAAGGAGAAAGTACCCATCCCTCAATGCACGGACACGGAGGTAAACCAGGTGGATTCGATGTTAAAGCCCTTCGAGCCTTCCGTGTGCTGCGACCCCTGCGGCTGGTCTCAGGAGTACCCAGTAAGTACTGAGCTCCGCATACCAGCACACAGTGTAGCCCAATACATAAAATAAGATATAATATAGCATGTATATATATCATTTAATGATCTTAGCCCTTATTAGTGTCAGTAAATTGTAGGTTGGAGGGTTAAACATGAGTCCAGATGGTCTATGTACCATCCCTGAGGACTGTTTTTCAAAAACATCTATTCAACATCTACATCAGCGCCCCAGGGACATGAGCTCTCCAATAAACAAACAAACTCAGCGTAAACACTTCTGACACATTTATGAACTATATGTGGTTCAAGGTGTACTGAAATATAATAATAATAATAATATAATACTGAAACTGGTATCAAATGTGTAAAAAAAAAACATCCTACTTGTGGTGAAAACATACAGTCGTGCTCACACCTGTTGTTGATGAGCAAAAGATTACATCATCAGCGATCAGCCTGTTGCTATTTTCTTACTGTGCATTCAACGCACAGCTCAGCTTCATATAACGTGTTTATTTTCCTCCTTGCTCAGGTTTACAGGTGGTGTTGAACTCCATCATTAAAGCCATGGTCCCTCTCCTCCACATCGCCCTCCTGGTCTTGTTTGTCATCATCATCTATGCTATTATCGGCC
This sequence comes from Heterobranchus longifilis, assembly GCA_028570985.1. NCBI lineage: Eukaryota > Metazoa > Chordata > Actinopteri > Siluriformes > Clariidae > Heterobranchus > Heterobranchus longifilis. Next base: position 7,756 of record JAOVVB010245804.1, on the reverse strand, counting down.
TGGAGCTTTTCATCGGTAAAATGCACGCAACCTGCTTTCTTCCTGGCTCAGGTACGCCCTCTTTGATCGTCTGTTGCACACGTTAAATCAAGTCAGCTTTCTAGTCTACACATCTCATATTTCGAATACTGTAACAAGCAGTAATGTAATGTTAAAAGTAGCCCGGCATTAAAACCACTGCACGCTGACTTTAACGACACGTCAGCGTGGATTTCTCGATTCTGAAGGTGAAAGCTGATGTTTAATCTGACAGCAATGTGGGCCCGGCTCAACAGGTGTACAAAGGATGTCTTTACACATTCATCAAGTCAGGTTGACATAATAGCTTATGTGATTACATATTGCACAAACTGAAGCATAGAAAGTCTCAGACATGCTTTTAAAAATAATTTTATTTAAATCACTGTCTCAAATGGGGAATAAAACAGGGTCAGTATATTTCTAGTTTCTACATCATGACAAAAAGCACACACTCCAACAGTGTATCTACATTTTACAGTATATTGTAGACAGACATACACTGTTGCATTTTGCTATTTTACTTTACCTTTTTTTTTTTTTACAATGTCTATCTATGTTGATGTCTCTTGTGGGTAATGAAACTTTACAAACTGACATGAATAGTCTCTTCAGGGGTCCCAGACTTAAATTACCTGGTGGCCACTGACCAGATTGTTCTCTCCTCAGGGTGCTGCTTAAACACACTGTTTGTTTTTCCCCTCCCTCCCTCGTACATGGCGCTGCTCTGCATGTTAATTACAATAAAGCTAAGTGAGAATGTTTTCCTGGAGAACGGCAGCTTTATCCTTGCAGATGATACAGTCACGTGACACTGTGGAGAAAAAAATCCACCTCTCTTGAAACTATTTGTCCTCGAGGTCAACTTTTCTTTAAAGTTCCCCTCCATTCAAAAATGTGTTTTTCTTCTTGTTCCTACGGTTGAATGTTCGAGCTTCACTGTGCAGATTGATTGACATTAGAAAGGTGTTTTCACATTTATCTGCTCAAAGTGGAAAGTTTATATGTGCTCATTGAAAATCCCATTTTCAGGGGTGGGCCTACATGCATGATTTGTGACATCACAAATAGTTGCTGGGCCAATATTCAACTTGCAAATGTGTGATGTGGAAACTTGAAGCTTCCAGCGCACATACACTGAGAATGGACTTACAGTAGCAAACGCCTGTCTATATTTATAGATTCTGGATTTTTAATTAAGAAGGAGTCGATGTCATTTCAAAGATTTTAACAAGATAAATTAACTTTTTTTGCATGAGAAGAGAACATCAGATACAAATTATTATTCAAAGTAGAGCAATTTACATACATGTTAAACATGTCTGGAGGGGATCTTTAAGGTTTAGAAAGTGCACGTTGCTGTTAATTCCACAGTTAATCCTGAATGTGAAAAAAATCAGGCTTGTTCAAGTTTTTGGTGTTGGTTGTGGTTGGCGCCAAAATCAAACAAAGCTGGAGGTAGTAGGCATTCAGTTTTCAAGTCCAAAGTAGCTCCAGTCTCACGTCTGTTGTTCAGCGTCAGAACCCCCTGCAGATGTTTCTATCAGTGTTCTGATTTTGCGAGAGAAACAAGCCTCATCACACCTGTGAGCCACTGGGTTAATTGATAAGCCCCGCCCACTACCAGCCAGCCAAAAGAAAGACTAATATGACTACTAAAGAGCGTACTGCTCAACCTAACATACAAACACACTTTCCTCTCTTTCTTTAGAAGCGATTGCAGAAGAGGAACCAGCTCCATGTGCGATCTCAGGGCACGGGCGCCAATGCCCCATCAACGGCAGCGAGTGTAGGGAAGGCTGGCAAGGTCCCAACGGTGGCATCACCAATTTTGACAACTTCCTGTTTGCCATGCTGACAGTGTTTCAGTGCATCACCATGGAGGGCTGGACGGACGTGCTGTACTGGGTGAGTCTCTGCCCTCCCAGTCTAACATCCTGCGACTGTCAGACGCGTCTCCTCAGGTCTGACACACAACAATAATGTGACTGACATTCTGATGATGGAGCTGCTGATAACTTCCCGAGGCAGCTCTTATCACTCTGATATGATTGATTGACTAAATGATTGAATGCATTCAACAACTCACAACAACAATAAGATGCTATCTGGTACTTTTAGTATTCCTGCAAGATCTCTATTTTTCTTCATCTGAAGAAAAAGCTACTTTTGTCTGAGGGCCTTTTCACACCTGAAAGTCCAAACCCAGATTCATGGTTTTGTTCCATTGTGTAAATCTGATCTGGTTAGTTTTGATTTCACATAATTGCACAATGATGCAAGCACACCAAAAAAACTATACATGACATACTTCATGTCATCATCACGTACATGAGCTGCGTCTCCTGACAGGGAATGGAAATGTGCCATCGACAATATTTCGGCCATTTGTGAAGGTAAAAGCGTAAGAGCGCCATCCGCTGCCTGTTTACTGTAAATGTCAAAAAGAGCTATTGAACTAACACAAAACACTACATTGAGAATCAGATTCAAAACACAAAATGTAGTGTACATAATATACAGTCAGACACAAAGGTAGGCTATCGTTATGTGTTTATTGTTGCTGGATACCAGTAGGCTAATTATGCATTGTACAGACAATGCGTTTTGTTAGCATATAGTTAGCATAACATTAGCTCACTTATCTTTGTCCGGATGACTGTGTAGTTGACATTTGGCTTGTAGATCATGTGCCTCCATAGATATAAAAAATATTTGTAATTTCTGACATGTGTATTAATGACAAACATCAGATAGGCGCAGACATCAGTGATCGTCATCGGTAACAAACTGTCAAAGATCCCAACAGGATCAATACAATTAATTTTGTAATATAGCGCTATTTTGCCTCAGTCAAGAGCTTGTCTTTATATTGTAATTTGTCTTCCGTGCGCCAGGTGACAGATGATTAGACCAGTGACAGCTACCGTCATTGTAATGTCTGTTTGTAATACACGCTACTTTATCCTTCAAAGATGGCAGCGCCCCCTCAGAACACTCTGAGATTCCCATTCCCTATCCTCGTAAGTGATTGGTTTGTAGAGGGCTCTCCCATCCTCCCGTATGCTCTCTCTCGTGTTCTCCCCGTGCTGCCGCGGCTCATTTTGTTTCGTTGCGTTGTTGAGAAGCAAGACAGGAACTTTACTTAAAGGTCCTGAGGAGACAAACTGAAACCTCCGCTGTACATTTACTACCACCTAACAACTTTACTGTTCATTTCTTCTCTGCTCCGATCGCAGTCACCTGTCTGCTCTGATCACAGCCACCGTCGCTCTCTCTCTTCTTGCTCGACCAAACCCTCGCTACCTGAAAGCACAGAGCTATTCCCAATAGGAGCTTCCCTATACTGTTATAACATCACGCTAGCCTGCCAGAACCTCCTAGAACTGATCCCAAAGTCCAAATCATCACTTAAAAACCGGACCATGGTTCAGTTTGATCCGGACAGAGACCACCTCTTTTCTTTCGACCAAGCTTCGGCTGTTTGGCCCAGATCTGTTTTTTCGTTCAGATCAAACTGAAAAGTCTGAAAGTCCGGACCAAACAAGATAGGTGTGAAAGGGTCCTAACTTTTCTTCTGTTCTTCTTTTCTGACAGTTTCTACCTTTAACAGTTTGTTTCACTCTTTTCTTCCTCTGCCTCCTCTGTGCTGACGCTCGTTCCTCCAGATGAACGATGCTATGGGCTTTGAGCTTCCATGGGTGTACTTTGTCAGTCTTGTGATCTTCGGCTCCTTTTTCGTTCTTAACCTGGTTTTGGGTGTGTTGAGCGGGTAAGCACCTTCCTCTCTTTGCAGACAGAGACCTTCTGCTTGATTTCAGGCCGGAGGTTCTCTGTTCTTGTTTGTGTTTCTGTCTGTTTAACCGGATACTTTTGGCTCCTGTAGGTCAACGACGCCATCGGATGGGAAACCCCTTGGATTTATTTTGTTAGCCTGATCATACTGGGATCCTTTTTCGTGTTAAACCTTGTGTTAGGTGTGCTAAGTGGGTAAGAGGAAACGTGTGCAGTGGTTTTCGTTTGCAGTGTGGAAAGCGTGTATGCAGTGGTTTGTTATGTGCTCTGACACTGTTTGCTATGTAGTGTTAGCCTAGAAATGAGCATAGAGCTGCGATGATTAGTCAGCTAATCGATTAGTTGATCGACAGAAAAATAATCGTCAACTATTTTGAAAATCGATTTATCGTTAAAGTACATTTTCGTGGAAAAATGTCAGAAAATGTTGTTTTCGGCCTCTCAAATATGGAGATTTCCAGCTTTTCTGTGTTTTATATCATATTAAAGTGAATATATTTGGGTTTTGGAATGACAAAACAAGACATTTAAAGACATCCTACTCTTTAAGAAACTGGGATGGACATTTTTCACAATTTTCTGACATTTTATAGTCCAATCAATTTATCGATTAATCTAGAAAATAACAGGCAGATTAATCGTTAATGAAAAAAATCATTAGTTGCAGCTCTAAATAAGTATATTCCATGCTGCAGAGTCTTGGGCTGTAACATCCTGACCATCTTTATACAAAGATATTAAACCTGTGATTGGCTGTTCTGCATTAGGACCACGAGATGAATGAATATTCTTTCTCAGGCGTTCTTCTCTGACCTCTGTTGGCGTCAAACTATCACGTCCTCTCGGCGGCAACTGCAAAGTGAGCGTTTTCCTCCCCCACCCCGTCCTCAACCCACCCAACCTCCTGAGAGAGAAATTAATCTTATTCCTCGCCCTTCACTCCCTCTGCGCTCCTAAGCTCTCCCAAACCCCAGTTTGCTTCCCCAGCTCTGTGGCGTGGGGGTGGGGTGTTACAGTAGAATTAACTCTGGGTGACCAGCCAGCAAAGCCAACAAGGTTAACAGAATCATCAACACTCTGGCTTTAGATTGGCTTTATTTATTATCTGCATCAAAATGCAGTTTTTTACAAAAGCTGCTCTTACCATAGTAATTTTTTTTTGTCTTTTTCATTATCACGGCTTAAATACGTGTTTTTTCTCAGTGATGACAATATTCCACCAATGCACTGAATATATTTACCGTCTTCTGAATCCCTACATATTGTAGTCTGCACAGTCGTTGTTTTATATAATCTATGAGTTTAGACGCTGTGCAAATGTCTCGTGCCTCTTGAAACCATCTGTCCACCTAAATTGGCTTTTTCTGTATGATTAAGATGCTCGCCGGAAGGATACGCTACTGTACTGTCAGCCTCTAAATATAGTGCTGTGTTGTCTTTCAAAGGTGTACATCTCCCTCCAGTGGCTAGGGTTCACAAAAACACACGAGGCATTGAAAGGTTGTGATTGAAGTATGGGGATATGTAGAATGTCTCCATGCAGAGAGGATTTAATATAGGAAGGAAGACTTGTTTATTTCCATTTTGCGTGAAAAAAAATTCTTGTTTGCTGTGAAAGTAAGTTTCTCTTTGTGTGTGTTTTGGATCATTTATACACTCCTGTGTATTTGTATGTGTTTGCGTTTTTTTTGTCTACGTGTGCCTCTGCAAACCCAGAGAGTTCTCCAAGGAGAGAGAGAAAGCCAAAGCCCGCGGAGACTTCCAGAAGCTGCGTGAGAAGCAGCAGCTGGAGGAGGATCTGAAGGGATACTTGGACTGGATCACTCAGGCCGAAGACATCGACCCCGACAACGAGGATGAGGCCGACGAGGAGAGCAAGCGCAACCGTAAGCACCTTCTCCCATTACTCCCAGAGTAATGCTGCGCTGGCATCACAAGAGCCCTTTAATACAGCAAACTGTAGAGGGGTGTGAACTGTAATTAGGCAATATTTTATATAATCAGGAAATGCAATAGTTTGTACACAAGAAATCTATAATGTGTCACAGTGGGAGGTTTGTTTAAAGAGATAATTTCTCCCTGGAGGAGAAATATTGCTAACACATTATATTCACTTCTTCACCATTAACAAGTTGTTTATTAGTGTGCATATTAGTAGCATATTGGCTCTTTATCAGTCATTACAAAGCACTTATTAATGCCTTATTCTGCATGACCATATTCTACAACTACTAGAGTTTTCCCTCAATAATCTCCTAATTACTGCTCAGGTATTAACACTTGTAGTTTTGTGTTTTGTTAGATAAGAATAGACCTTGTTTATTAAGTGTTTTTAAGGGAGAATTACTATTCTTGTGGTACTACCACTTTATAAGGCCCACACTGAGCAAATTAAGATCGTAACTCATGTACAACAACTTCCTTACTTACTAATAAAAGCAGTAATTCGGTGGTTATTGAGAAAAACTCTGAGTTAATGACCTAGTAGTTTTAGAATATGGTCATGCAGAATAAGGCTTTAGAATAAGAGCTTTATAATAACTAATTAAGAGCTACTATGCTACTAATATACATGCTAATAAGCAAGTAGTTAATGATGAATATGTGTACCTTAATGCAAAGTGTTACAGAAATATTTATCCCATAATACTGTTTAAAACAAAACCGATGCTTTTCCTTGCACTCCGTGTCCATTTGGGTGGAAAGTGCTCTATTTTTCTTATTGCCCCAGATAACTGGTCAATCATGTTGAGACATATCTAGCACAGATACAGTGGGTATTAATTAGGGGGAAAAAAAGCCTACAAGCAAAAGCATGTGCTCCTTTTTTAGCCGCCTGATTTTTTGCATCAACTCTTAACAGTCGTGCAAGAAGAAATCCACCAGAGAGGAGGGAAGTTCAACGTCCTCCACAGACAGTAGCATCAATAGTCCATCATGCAAGTTATGCAGATCTTTTGATGGTCTGATTAAGCTTTTCAAAAGTCATTCTGGGAATTGTAGGAAATCAGTAACTGATGCGGTAAATGAAGCATATTGATCGAACGTGACCGCAAGTAAAAGGTCAGTTACACTGCAGTACTTCCAGATTTGTACAGTTAATTGTTTAATAACAATTGATGTTTCCCTTAATGATGCAAGATTATTGACAATAATTGTGCTGTAGTCAATACACAGTGTTGCACACAGATACCTGCGTAACACAGAGGCATGCATTAGAGATAGTCTTCCTCTCGAGGTGTTCAGTGTAAAAGGTGTTTGAAGCAGAGCGGTACAGACTGTTCTTATCTTCACGCTCGATGTATGCCACTGATGGAAGTGGAGCAGGCTGTGAGTACCGCTGGAGTTTATCTGAGAAGGGTAAAGGGGGGGAAAAAAAGATGTTACTTGAGCAGTAGAAAAACTCTTAATCCAAATCCTCTTTATATAAGCAGCACACACGATGCAGAACAGAGAAACTGCGACTGATTCACCTTATAGTTTGAGCGTAGGATCTTCATTTTTTTTTTACACTCTGCTCATTACGGTCTCCCCTCATTCTGAATGTACTCTGTCCATGTAATGTCGCCTCTCCCACCTGTCTTTTCCTCTCGTCATGATTAAAGTTTAAAGCTGTGGAGGTTCTGTGTGACGCGGAGGCAGGTCCATGCTGCTTTTCTTCAACATCCATCCCGGCTTTTGGTGTCTGTCGACGATACACGAGCCCCCCGCTAACACGTTGGCATGCAAATGCTTTAATTTGCGCTATAACGTGTTAGCACAGGGCCTCGTCACCTGCAGGCGCTTCCAGTGACTAACCGCTCTCCGTGTTGTTCTTCTGCCCTCCTCAGTGTCCGCCGCCCCCCCCGTGGCTCCTGCTGCTCTTGTCATTGTTGGATATTGATATTTTGAATACTGTTGTTGTCCTGTGGTGCTTGTCTGCTCTGACCCATTTTTGATAGCT
>JAOVVB010245797.1:0-21140 GCA_028570985.1 Heterobranchus longifilis | reverse complement strand
TTTTCTTTACTGGGGGCAGTTCAGCCATTAACCATGAATCCAAAGTTTTGTGCTCTCCAAATATATATTAAATTAATCTCAGAAAGAGTAACGGGAAGCTAAAGTTTAGTTTCTTTGCCACAGCTGAAGTTAAACTGACTGGCCTGCTTTCTGCTGAGTGATTGACATGTGTGGTCCTCCAGCACAGCACCCTTAGCAAGAACTCGGAGTGTCATGATTGACCAATCAGAATGCAGTATTCAACTGCCATCTGGCCTAACCGGCAGTAGGCTAGTTGCCCACGCATCAGTTGGGTTCATATGAGGAGCTGACATGAAACATCCATCAAATGAACAGGCAATCTACACATCAAATGACCACCACCGAGTCCTATTTACACTATAAAGTATTCTTACCTTTTTGTCTGTGTAATATGACAGACCAAAGGCTTTTAAAATGTTCATTAATGCAGCACTCCAATGACATTTAACGAAGGAGAATTTTAAAATAGAGATACCCTGCATTATCTCTGGGGCACCAAAACAGAGAACAGGGAAGTTGACAGAAGAAAGGCCATTTTCTCTCTCTTTTTCTTTCTCTGTGATTACATTTTTGTTTATTTATTAGGAGCCACATTTTCAAACCTAAGACTCTTCTGGAGTGATGATACATAATTTGCAAGTGATCTTGCAGCCATTCTCCTATCTTGTCAGATGTCCCGCCAATAATGCCACGGATCCAAATACATGCACAAAACAACACACAGCAAGTGCTCTGAGAATGTGCTGATTCAACCGGCATGATTACATTTGACAAAGTTATCCTGGTATGTGGCATTCTCTTGATAATTACTGGAATGGATAATTACTGGAAAAAAAAAATTCAAATAATATTAAAATATACTACATTGCCAAATAAAAGTGTAGTTGGCTCTTGTTTAATCACTTGAAAACCTAATTAAAAAAGAAAAAAAAAAACAGTCCAAACAACAACAGCAAAAAATATCTCCACCTGTCGCTGCCAAACATTTTTTTTTTAAATGTCTCCATGTTTTACCTTGATAAATGTGTATTTACCAACTTTCCCAAGTGCCCAGTCCACAAGTATGTTGCATCCGTACAGCAGTCAATACCATACAATATTAAAGCGTTAAGAAAACTCACATGAACACCGATTTCTACGGGATGATGAAATCATAAGAAAAACAAACTCATAGCTACAACAAAGAGGACAAAAAAGGCTTTTTAGAATCATCTGCCTCTGATTCAGTCTTTGTTTAAAACAGTACATTATAAATCACGGAAAATATACTCTGCTTCATTATGTGTAGTAATAAACTTATTTAGCATACAAATCCCACCTCCTTTTTTTTTTAGCACTGTTTGATTGGAATTGCTGTCACATCCCAGGTCTAAAGCTGCTCATACATGGTAAACAATGAGCTGAGCCTCAATAACAATATGTGATATACTTAATCTGCTGTATATACACAATCTTTAAATGTATGCCGTTTCCCAATATGTGGCTGATGTCCATGGCGATATTCCCTCAGCAACCAGATATTCATCTCTTATGATTGCATGGTTACGTAAACTGATCAATACAGCCACACACGGACAGGTTCTAACAGCTGTAGGTGCCTGTGATTTCATTTGCACATAATCAATAATGAACCATTATAGAAAAGAAAACACAATAATATGCCATCTGGAATCAAATATGCTTCAAATCCTACTCAGATAAGGCAGTTTTATAGTATGGGGCAGCCAGCTTTAGTAAATACCTGATTTTCTACACTGAACATCTACTATGGCCAAAGTTCTGGCGGCAGTTCAACAAAAAATAAGAGGCTGAAAAGAAAAGTCAGAGCCAGCAAAGGTTTGCCACTGACCTCAGGGTGCACAGGTCTAGGCAGGGGTGTGGATGTTATCACATATATAGTTTTTATTCTTAGTCTTTTTATTGTCATATCTTTTTTATATATCTTGTATTTGATCCTGAATTTTGTTGTATACCAGTACAATTACAATAAAGAAATTCTATGTATTCTATTCTATCGATCATTCGAGGATTTTAGAACAAAATGTTGTGATTGTAGCGGCACAAACATCGCAAACGGAAATGAAACAGCAGAGAGCGGTAGGTTATGTAAAATATGCAGGGAGAAATGTCAAGGTGGGCTAACAAGTCTGTGAAGTCTGTATGCATGTCAGTTCAAAACATTTGTTTGGATTCTGTGCTAAAATAACCTGCTGCTGCATATTGAGGAAAATAGTGGGCCTGTCAACCTTGGCACATACAACTGAATCCTAAATGCCAGCCGCCGTGGTCCTGCATGACGCCTACTGCTACTGTTATTAATAGTCATATTTTTATACTACTATGGGTATTACTACTGCTAATATTACTACCATTCATATTATACTGACTGCTATAATTATTATTAGTCATATCTCTATTACTATTATTACAGCTGTTAATGTTAATACTGCTGTAGCTGTGCATCTCTGTCTCAGTCTCTCTCCCTCCCTCTCTAATTTAATTGAACATCAAGTGGCAGTTTGATGAACAAATTGATTTAATAAATACAAACATGCAATCGACATCGTTGACTCCTATTTTTTATTGGGACAGTAACTTGTTGCAGTTAGCCCAGTAAAGTGGCCCCCGATTTCCCTTTACGAGACATATGCGATATTAGAGGCCCAAATTGATTTCACCTTAAATATGATGTCCGAAACTGCAATCAAAGATGAAGCAGTTTGGTATTCTCTCAACGTCACATACAGCACAACCCCTAAATGTTAGTAATGGAAATAAGGAAAATGCTGGAACAATATTTTAGATATAACTTGGCCAGATGTGACACATCTATACATTGTATATGTGTATAAGTTATTCATTGCATCAGGGGTAGAGGTGTAAGAAAATACTGACACACTTGAGTATGGCAATATTATGTTTTGTGATACTGTATCAATTCTCAAAAACACTGTATTGATTTTTAATTAATAGTTTACATGCAAATAATCAGTGTTGTAATCTTCCACTCCAACATAACAACGTTCGTGTTCTTCATATTATGACAGTTTTCCTAAAATTAGATCTTTTTTTTAAAATCGCAATATATCGTCTCGATTACAGTATCGCAATATATTGAATCATAACCCCTGCAGGGCCTGTATCATGCTACGTATCCTATCGTTCTTGCCAATACACAGCCCTAATCAGGGGCCAGGACATTTTATCCAAAGAAAGAGGCATGTACACATTATCGCAATATACTTTACCAAAATTATACACATTTACTGTACAGTACATATCTGTATTTTAAATTATTGCAGACAGTTTGTCTTAGAGACCAATGGGGACCTACAGTAACGGGAAAATCATTAATTGCATACATTCTCATTTTGCTTCATTTATACCATTATAGCTCTTGAGATGATGCAATATAAGACGCTGTGCCTGTTTCAACATGTGACTTGAAATGACATTTCGCTGATACTTGGGACTTGCTTGTGATTTGGGATCAACCACTTGGGACTTCAATAAGGGTGATTTGGTTATGCTTAGTTTAAAATATCTAGACGCATAAACACATGACAAATACTGATCCATCTTTATCAGTCATTCACCTACCTCGAGCTGTGCAGTTGAGTCGAGCTCCGCTCTCTTGGCCTCAGGTTCCCCAGCGAATGGGCCGCGGAGCGTCTGTAGGAAGAGCGCTGCCTTCCTCTTCCTCTCCGCCTGTAGCTGTTTCTCTTTGGACTCCTTAGATGCCTGGGCCAGCTTCTCCCTGGCTGCCGCTGCTAGACGGTCCTCCAGTTTCTGCTTGGCTAAGGGCAGAGATGAGAGGGTAAAAAACAGGTGAGAGATGGTTGGATGAAGATGAAAAAAAAAATTGCAGTCATTGTGCCTTTTCTGTTTTTCCCCCGCAGCTACTATAGTGCTAAGAGGGAGGAGAAAATGATTGAAAAGACAGAGAGATGGAAGAAAAGAGTGGCTGTGCTCTGCTTTTCACTCAGCCAGCCTTTTCCTGACCAAGTAAATGGTCTTTGGAAGGGAAAGAACTAAAAGAGAGAGAAGAGAGGGAGAAAAGACATACGCTGCTTTCATATATGACAGGGTTCCCACACCTCCTTAATCATCAAATTCAAGGACCTTCAAGGACTTTCCAGGCTCAATTCCCTAAAATACAAGGACCCAACACAGCATAGTTTGAGACATGGATCAAGGTTAATTCACACATGTAGCCATTTGCTAATGTTGAGTTTAAAAAAAATATCAAAATAACTTTAAATATATTTGAAAATATATAAATTCAAGCATGCTCAATGACCCATGTCTATTTTCAAAAACTGTCAAGGCCTTGATTTTTTCCCCCTCATATTCACAAACATTCAAGGATTTCAAGGACCCGTGGAAACCATGATATGAAAGTTGCCCTTTCTCACATGTAGCACACAACAGGAGATTATCTGTGTAAGATGCCTTCTCACTTACTGGAAATAATAGTTTGGTTTAGGCGATGGGTGGCGACTAGTTAGAGCGTGCAGGAGGCCGGACATGACGGGGATTACACCGCAGCCACCTAACTGGTTCGTAATTTGGTCATAAACAACAGAGTCTCTTGCAGTTCCTTGAATTTGTCTGACGACGTGTAAATCACCCTCTTCTTCTTCACCCTCGGACGTTTCTTTTCTTCCGGTTTTGTGCCAGCAGCATGACAGAAACGCCATCAACTCGCTGTGAATTCTCACACATGGGCTCAATTGGACATTACACTGACTTTTTACTAGGCAGGACAAAGTCTGTTTAATGTCCAGTCTGAATGATTTGACATTTGCGTTCTCACATACAGATCCTCCAGGTAATGTCTAGATCATTTAAGGGTTGCAGTGCATGTGTGAAAGGGGCTACAGAGCAAAACATGAGAGTGTAAGAAACAAAACAAAAAAGCTATCAGAGAGATGGACAGGAAAGAGGACAAAGAAAGAAAGGATGTTGAGTTACAGTCTCATCTAACTGAGGTGATATCATTGGCATTTTTCTGAGTTCCCAACTGCTGTCGATTGACAAAGTTCCTGCTCTAAATGATAAGGTCTGACTAAATCTCTGGTGGTGGATAATTTCATGCAATTCAAGGTTTGTACAGACAAAAAAAAAAAGGAAGAGGGTACATGTGGGTGGAGAAGAGGAGACAGACATCCGAGAGAAATTGGGGATGGGAAATATGCACGGTTTTGAGAGATGAGGAAAGGAGATGAAGTGACAAGAGACGGGTGGGGGATAGCGAGGTAAGGAGAGCGCAAGAATGAGATGGGTCACAGAGAGAAACCGGATGAGTGAGGCAGAGAAAACAAGACAAGACAGTGAAGTATAAAGCAAATGCTTGCGGAAAACAAGTTGTTTAAGTTATGCAACCGCTGGGGCTAGTGTTATCTCCTCAGGGTTAAAAATAGGCGAGCTGCCGAGGCAAATCTTATTTGAGTCTAGTGTGAACAATAGCCAAGTGAAGCAGAATCCATCAGTACCCAAGACAGTGACACAATACACAGTGCTGGCCAGGATGACTACTGTATTTATAGACTAATTTGACAAAACTTCTCATGTAGGACAATCTGACTTGCTTTATTCTTCTGTCCAGTAAAATATATATCATTTTTCATATGAAAAGTGCTGACAAGACTTCACGACTGATAAGTCGATCTGCAAAAAAAATAATGAACAATTTTGATAGCTGATTTATCATTTAAAGGTAACATATGTTACTTTTCAGGTTGATTTTTGGCTTCTACTAGAACATGTTTACATGATTTAATATATATAAAAAACATTCATTTTTTTCATACTGTCTATAATATACCTGTATTCACCCTCTGTCTGAAATGCTCTGTTTTAGCGCCTGTCTCTTTAAGCCCCCCTCCCGAAAAATCCTGGTTTGCTCTGATTGGTCAGTGTTTCCGGGTCTTCCGCATCTGCGCTCTCTGCACCATCATTGCAGCCGGGGAATGACTTGACATCATCACGACCTTAAGGAAGTCCTGTCGGCTCGTTTAAAAGGCACAGTTTCTGTGCATTTTTCTGGATTGAGTGCTTTGTTACTTTCACAGTATTTATATAGCACCTAGACTTCGGAATGGCTTTTTACAATATGGGACCTTTAAGATATACTATAGTATTTTAAATCTCCTACCTTCACCATGAAACATTTACTGGGAAATGTTTGCAGCAACTTAAAGGATTCATGTACTTATCACTGGAAACCGCATTTACTGTGTGTGTGGCTGTTTTCCAGACCGTCAATACAGATTAGCGTTCTGCTGTCTGCCACTGATTCTCCTGCTATCTGATCAAGTTAGGCCTGCTGACTGGCAGCCACTTTGCCACACAGCAAAGCCAATTCAGTCAGCTATTTATTAGGTTTTTCCAGCCTCTTTCTCTGGCCGTCTGTCAGCTCGTTACATTGTTCCGTTGAACCTGAGCGGGACCATTCAGGCCCCTTGATGCTGAAAAGTCTTAACTGTTTGTCTGTCCATCTTCCCAGGTTCTATTTTGCGGGTGTCTTTCTGGCCCAAGGGGGATTCCTACACCTTTGCTTTGTACTTCAAGATCTCATGAGATGCCGAAATCAGCGTCTTTAAAGACCTACACTGTCTAAAAGGGCATTTGGCCAAACAACTGACTAGAGATTGGTACTTTAATCATGTGCCTCTGCAAGGCAGCCTCATACTATTGCATCAGGATACAGTACTGTAAGTATTGTAGGAAATAGGGATCGACCATTAATAGGGATGTTAATAATTAACTGTTTCATCGTTACAATAACAATTTTGACCGATTAATACTATCAGTTAAACAGTTAAAAACAATATTATTAAATAGGTTGTACAATCTATTTTTTAAGTGCTAGTTAAATTGCTTGTGCACTAGCAAGTTGCGTATTTAAACTCACGATCGACTGCTGAATGGCGCTCACAGCGGAAAGCTACGTGACTAGGATTGGGTATCGTTTGAATTTTATCGATTCAGATTCTGCTTATCGATTCCCAGATTTGATTCCATTAAGGTAAAAAAAAAAGGGGGTAAAATGTTTAGAAAACAAAAATATCTTTATTCTTTTCAAAGCGTACTTTGACCTTTATTGTTTCATTAAAATAAGTAAATTTAAAGTTAGTTTGATTCAGTTCTAATCGGTTCTCATTTTTTAACTGGTGCCCGGTTCTTGGCGATTTGCTATCGGTTCTAATCGGTTCTTGGTTTTCCGTTCCCAACCCTATACGTGACGCGCGTCACTATACTGATGAGGACTGTCGGGTTAAATCGTCCGTCCTACACAGAGTATGCCAGGCAGACACACAGCTGACAACCTCGCAGGTGGATGTGGTGGAGAGAAGCTCGGACATGCGTTCCACGGACAGCCGTGGACTTGTACCGGTCGAGCGGTTCCATTCTTACTGGGAAAGTGACTGCATGTGTCCACGACAATGCATGCAACATTGTGGCTGCGTGACCAGTAAAAGACTGCAGCTGAACGTATGTCCTAATCGGAGGATAATCAGAGGAAATATCATTACCTCAAGCACAAGCTATTACAGGACTGGTTACTCTATGGCTATACAAAAACTGAAATACAGAAATATCTCATGTGAAATAACCAAAAGTGCTCTAAACTCGGCAGAAGATGATTGAGAAAAATTGCATACACTACAATTACTTACTACATGATAAAGCATTAGCATGCTTTCCACACAGAGCAATCTACTAAATTGCCATAGCTGGAATGTTTTGAAAATACAGACAATGAGACATAAGATTCAACAGAATTGTCTAGCAAAAAAAAGTATATATTTTCAAGAAAAAAATATTATGATATTGATCTTTGTTTTTGCTTTTTCTAGTATTTTAGCTTTCATGGAGGAGGCTTTGTGAGACAGTAATCATTGAGTCATTAGTACTGATCAACTCACACATGATGCTTATTTTGTGAGCTCACGGTACAAATCTTACTTTTCATACCTTTGATACAGAAAGGCTTGTGCGTCTGGCTAACAAGTTAGATCAAATGGATTATTGATAATCGCAAAGTTACCAGCATCTGCTATTTGTCAGTTTTTCTTTGGCAGAGATGTGAAAATGTATTTTTTTTTATATTTCAGCTGCCTTTTGATCATTTAAAGAGGCATGCAGACGAAGGTGAAGCTGTCCAATATTTTGAAGCTAAAAGGGTGCAATTGCATATTTTGGGGGGTGTAAAAGTATAACAAGATGCAATGAATCAACTTCAAGTACAATAGCTTCCAGCTTCCAGTAGAAAAGTCTATTACTTTTTAAATTAATAGCCAGTGATACATTAGAATATATGAATATTTTAGAGATGTGACTCTTAACCTTGAAAATAAAATTAGCAACATGCACAAGGCAAATGACTTTTTCTAAATCCCTTATGCATAAGCTTTCTGTAAAGGTGGTTAAAGGGATAGTTCGGAGCTTTTGAAGTGGGGTTGTATGAGGTACCTAGCCAATGTACTGCTGTGGACGGGGCCACACAGCAAAACTTATTTTAGCTGAGGCAGCCTGATAGCTCACCTGGTAGACTGTGTGCCCCCCATGGAGGCTGAGTCCTTAGCAGCAGCTCTTTGCTGCCTGTCGTTCCCTCTCTCTCCCCCTTTTCCTTTCTCCAGCTGTACTATCGATTAAAGGCAAAAATCCCCAAAAATAATCTTTAAGAAATTAACAAAAAATAACGTCGACATGAACAGTAATTTTACCTCACGACACAGGTGTTGCTGGTCTACTGCTGTCTTGATCAATTAGTTTGTTTGTTAGTTCCTAACAGTTGTTGTCACACAGTAACACAAACAAACAAACCGATCAAGGCAGCGATAGACCAGCAACTCCTGTGTTCTGCGAGGTAAAATATATATAGCGTACACTTAAACTGATAGTTATTTTTAGGTGGTTATTTTTTTAGCTGGCTAAAATACGTTTTGCTGTGTAACCCCGTCCACAGCAGTACATTGCTTAGCTTCTGCGTCAGGACTCCTGTCTGTTTCTCCAAACTGGGGGAGTGCCGACCACCATCTACTGTAGGTAATACACTGACTATAGATAACTACTTCATACAACCCCACTTCAAAAGATCCAAACCATGCAGTGTTGTCATTAGATCACTAGAGTTAGATGTATATTTAAATGGTATACGTACTATAAAAATAAACCTCTTGCAGGACAAAGAATGCTTTTTGTGCATGTATGCATTCTGACGTGGACGAATATGTCAAGAGTTTGAGTGCAAAGTTACTGATGCATTACTTTAGTTTAGAAGACTGAGGAGAAGCATTGTGTAATATTCTACAACCATGACTGAGAGAGAGAGAGAGAGAGAGACAAAAATAGAGAGAATGCATCTCCATTAGGCCTTTGGAGAGATACATGACTGTTGTTTGCTGTACCACACTGCTCATGTCTTACTGCAGGGTACACCGTGTTGAGAGAATTTATAATTCAAACTCAATGGATTTATTCATCCCCTCTATTCCACTCTTGTTTTTCCTCCAATTCCCACCCTCCCAGAAAGTAGCAGCATGCCGGTGGGTGTGACGGAGATGTCTTGTAAGCACCTGTGCTTATATGCTGCCGCTGAAATCAAGAATTTAATTCTAGCAGACCTGCATTAAATAGCTACGGAGCTGATGAAAAAAAAAAAAAAAAAAAACATAACGACCTCTGTCATAAGCAACATCAGATGCTTTATCAACATTCTGTCTATCACAGAGGCAGAATGAGGCCGGTGATTATCTGAATGCACTAAGTGACAGATAGAAACAGGGAAATGTTGTCAGATTATATTTGAAACATGTTTTCAACTTGAAGACAATTAATAAAGTAGTTTGAAGTAATTATTACACATTCAACATCAAAATTTAACCTATTTATGCTTTTTTTTAAGAAGCAGAGTGGCTTAAGCAGTGCAGGATAAATATTTTTTACAATAGTGCTTTTAAAGGTTTTTAAAGATTTCCATGTCTCTTTTCATTATAACACAGGTCTAGGTGCTATATAAATACAGTGAAAGTATCAAAGCGGTCAATCCACAGAGAAATGCACAGCCCGTATTCAGAAACTGTGCCTTTAAACGAGCCGTCAGGACTTGTATAAGGTTGTGATGTCACAACCATACCATACATATACATATATATATATATATATAGGTAGAAAGTGCAGTGCTACAGTGCAGTTTCAGTCATTACCTGGCTGCAATGACTTTTTTTGGGACGGGGGTCGCTAATATGAGAAAAATATTGTGGGTTTTTTTTCATTAAAGTATGTAAATTTATTATAAACCCAAAATATAAGTATGAACCTGAAAATGAGCATAATATGGGATCTTTAAATACATTTCCCAACAATAATTCTAAGGTGCCCTTACGTAAATCCTCATTAGGACAAACAAACCTTTTCTGTTCGGGGGATCAACATGTTGAATTCCTCACCTACAGAACTGCATCTCACTGGGATCATTTTAAATTCAAAGTGAAACAGTTTTTTAAAGAGGGAGCAGTCATGTAGCCATGAATGATTTGGTGCTTCTTGTTTTATATGGTGTTTTATTGTGTTAGTCCGTTTTGTATTTTGCCTGAATTCTAGTATAATTCTGAGTTTTTGTGCTTTTAATGTACGTACCTATTGTTGAGTCTGTGTTTTCTACTCTCTCGTGTATTTGTTGTTGAGTTTTATGTATTTTAAAGGCCCATAGGGACGGGCATTGCAAATTAGCTTAGGCTATAAATGCTGTGGTGTGTGGCGTTGGTTTATGCTACATACTTGTCTCTATACAAATAAACATTAAATAAAATACATAATGTTACCTTGTTTTGCCTCCAACTCCTCCAAAGTGAGGGAGGGTCTCTTCTCTTCTGGGGCACTGACTGCAGCAGGCTCCTTGTCAGTCATCTCAGCTCCACCCATCACAGCTTCCAGCTCCCGCTCCTCCAGAAACTTCAGACAAAAAAATGTATGATCATTCATTGTTAATTTCAAGCTACTGCAAATACATATTTCAAGGACATTTTTTTTCTATCCACACCAAATCCACCCTAGATCTACGTGCATTGAATATAGACCGAGCTGAACTAGACCTTGTCTTCGTCCGAGTCGTCGTCCAATCGAACTCTGTTCTTCTCCAGCGGCAGCATGTCGTTTTCCTTTGCCTTGATGGCAAAACAGATGGGGGCAAAAGAGGCTGTGATGGCGCAGAGAGACAGAAGGAGACATGTGATTTCGAGAGATCAAAAGGATTCAGATGAGTACATAGGTAGAAGTGCATCACGTCCTGAGAAATGCATTAACTAAAGCAATACGGCTGCTTCTTGATAGTGACAAGTGCAAAAAAAAAGTTCAGGACGAGGAAGAAAGGAGAGCTGCAACTAGGGATTATATTCACTGTCTATTTTCTCAATTAATGGATTAGTTGTTTGGTCTATAAAATGTCAGAAAATTGTGAAAAAGGTTGGTCAGTGTTTCACAAAGCCCAGCATGGTGTCCCCTCAGATGTCTAAGTTTTGTCCACAACTCAAAAGATATCAAAAGATAAGTAAAGAAATATTCACATTTAAGAAGATGGAATGAGATCATTTTGACTTTTCTTTTCTTAAATTACTCAAATTGATTAATCAATTATCATAATAGCTGACGACTATTTGATTCATCCTTGCAGCTCTAAAGAAGAGGATGAAGAGAGGGATGGACAGAGTGAAAAAAAGATGGAAAAATAGGAAGGAGCAGAAGCAGAAAAGGGCAACCAAAGAAAATGGAAGTGTGGAAAAGAACACAGTGTAGAAAGAGTCGGAAAGACAAGCAAACAGATGGACAGCGAGAGTTGAAAAATAAACTATAGATATTAAGCTGCAATGGTGTGTCACATTGATTTCTATTTTGTAATCAAATGTGTCGGCTCTAGGAGAGATGAAAGAGTAGACAGTGTGTCTCATCCCCTAAAGACATAACCTTAATTTAGGACCTTGCGCGTTATTGTGGAAGGCTGGATAGTTTTCTCGTGCACTACTCCAGTCTAGTCATTAGTTTCCTCTGGCCTGCTCCGTGACCTGTCCTCCATAACCCCCCCCCCTCCCCCACAATAGCCTTTGAGAATGCATGCCTTCATTTGCATATGTGTGCATGTTTACGGGCGCCGCCAGCGTTGTGGTAAGCAGCCTCTTTCATCTTTGCATAGACATTTCCAGCCTGCTATCACCAAATGAAATTGCTAGCATAAATACCAACAGACTCACAGGCAGCTGTGTGTAAACACCAACATGTGACACATACACACACACTCACATACACACAGTAAATGTGTGCACGTGTACTCGCATATTTACCCAAAGGCTTTGCATCTCATTTACTGAACGAATGAACTTTAGAAGAGGAAGTGAAAGTAATACTATGTTCTGTGTATTTTGTCTTGTGTTAATGTCCTACCTTTGGTCAGTTTAGAGTCCTGGACTGACGTGTCGGATTGAAGCTTATCTTCATCGTTATCGTTGTCATCTACCGTCTCGCTCTGGATGAAGGACAAGAGAGTGCAGAGAGAGAGAGAGAGAGAGAGAGAGAGAGAGAGACAATACACACTGTTAACTTATCTGCATCAATTTCCTAGTCCTGACATTCACTGTTAGCAGGTTTGGGTAATGGATTGTAATCAGGATTACGTAATAAGATTACAAAAAATAAGCAACTATATTCAGCACAATGTGAACTGAATTGAAAACAACGTGCAATTAGATTATATATTACATTGTCATGGATTACTTGATTACATTTTTGATTACGTCTTTAAAAAATGACAATTTAGAAATTATGAAACTTTTTTGTAAACGTCAAATATGTTCAGCTGTATATCAAAGTATGTCACTCCTCCCAGGTTGTCAGTTTTGTAAATGGTGACTTATATAATATATATATATATATTTTTTAATGATGATTTAGATTTATGGATCATGGAGTTTTTTATTTTTATTTACACTGAACATGTAAAATGGAAGTTCTCCACGTGGCCTTTGATAAAAAAAATAAATTAAAAAAAACAGCAACAAAAATGTATAGAAAAGAAACAGCATCCTGCATGTTGTAGAATACACACAGTACACATGTAGTTTGCGTCGTTACTGTTTTTGCAAAATGCTGAATATGGAAAATACATTTTATTTGCTTTGAAAATGTTTTGAGATGTTTAAAGAGAAAAAAGAATATTTGTGTAACTGAATTTTTTGTGGCTGCATCTATTTTTTTTTTTTTTTTTACAAGGAGCAATATTTTCAATGTATGATTTTGAAGTAATCCAAAAGTGTTTAAATTGCATTTGTTTTTGTAATCCAATAAATTACGTTACTTATTACAAGAATCGCCATGTAATTTGTATTTGGTAACTGACTACATTTCAAAGTAATCTGACCCAACACTGCCCTACAACTTCTACATACCGTCTAAACTTGAATGTATTTTTCATTATGGGTAAATCAGTAGGATTTTGTCAAGACACAGATGGTGCTGAAAATGAGATTCCATGGAAATGTGCTGTCCTTCATTCTAACAGTACATGTTCTTCCATGATGGTTAGAAGTACAGCAGTAATATGTGCAAAAAGTTGCTGTTAGGAAAGTTTTCAAAATAAACATCCAGAGGAACTGGTTGTCTATCTCTCATTTTGTTTGTCAAAAGAAAAGAAAAAAACATCCAGAGGACTGAATGCTGCTGTGTTGTATAACATCACCGGTGGATGGATCTGAGCTAGGATGAGACACTCCTCTGCATTGGTTTCCAATTAAAACCGTTGCATTTAAATATTGTAATCACTCATCTTCCGAGTACTACCCACGGTTAAGGTTTGCACTTCTGAAGTTGTCTGCCCACTGTGCCACAGGAAGTGTTGCCGTGGAGGAACCAACAGCAGCTGTGGAGAACAGAGACGTCTGGCTGTGGACCTAATGGATATCTTTCAGTACTTTTACATTTCTACAGTGGACGCACGTGGAGGATTTGAGCAGAATAGAAAAGGTCAGTAGACCGTTAACACCAGCAGAAGACTCTTTAGACTCGAGCCAATTTTCGAAGATTTAACATTTAAGATATTCCACTCAACTGACAACTGCACAACACAGTAATGGGAAGTAATAAAAAAACAGACAATGGGAATGATTAACTTGTGTACAGCAGTAGTCTCTCAAGGCAAGCTCACATGTTTTGCCTCTCTTAAAAGTGTGTTTCAGTTGTCAGACTGTGCAGCACGACTGACAGATCTTACACATCAACTCCTCTTACACCTAAAACATCATTCACCGGACTGTCATTGGTCTTTAAATATAATTTGAAAAAATCCACCACATTTAAGGAAGAAACTGGCCATGCATACAGATCAGGTTTTTTTTTGGTTTGAACAATGATGGAATTGTAACTGTAATTGGACTGTAATTTTAACAATATATTCATTTCTAAAGTAAATTACTTCTAATTAGCTGTACTCATTGCAACATGACTTATTTAGTGTAAACTGTGATGCACATTGTCTTGCAGGAGGAAACATAATGTTGTGCATATGACATAAACATCCATCTATGTGAACAATAATTTGAAACAGCCTGCTTATTAATGATGCTAAACTTTATATCTGCAACACCTATTTTGAACACATTTTAATGTGCAGGGGGTTAGAGAGGTGGCAAGTCATGTCATCATGTAAAGAATCCCATTATTTCACTGACTGGTGCACATCTGATCAGGATCATTTAATTTCAGTATTATGTAGAGCCCGACCAATTTGTCAATTTTTATTTTTTCTTTATTTTCTCAGTGTTCATATCTAGAATTGGTTGCTAATGTAATATATTGCATGCATAATACATAATAATGTCAAATATTATTTAATAAGGTTATTTGTTTAAGAAAGCAGCCTTCTGAGTACTTTTGCATAGTCACATTGGTGCACAATCCACATAGAAAAGGTCTATTTTCATTCCAGCTCATAGATTCACTATATCAGCCACCATATTAATGAATTAATTAACTGGTGAATTTTCCACCTCTAAAATCGGTATCAGTCTCAAAAATCCCATATCAGTCAGGCTCTATTTGTTTGCTGACTGTCCTCTCTTTTCTCTGCCATTCAGCAGTATAATTAGTTGCTTAAATAGTTTCAAACACCTCCAATTGGCCCTCTAATATCCCACGGTATGGTCTTCACTTGTCACACCAACAAAGTATCTTCACAAAGCACTTGCAGCCGGCTTGTGTGCACAGGCCAGATATCCAGAAACCCTCTGTAGTAATACCTGTGGACCAAGTGCCCTTAGCCAAATATAAACTGCTGATGGAATGAAAGAGAAAAGTGGTGATGAAGCCAGTACCACAAGAGGAAAGAAAAACCTAACCTCATGAGGTACATTTTACCATGTTTGAAGAATGCTTCAAAGGCAGCAGCTTCCTACAACTCAGCTGCAATTGAACAGCGCTTCCAACAGTCAAAGCGCTTTACCGATGCCCCAGAGAATATAACTCCTAAAAACTCTCAAATCAAAGCTAACACGAGAAGAAGCGGGATGAAACTCACGCTAAACCGTTCTGGAAAGTCCTCACCAGTAGTTGGGAGTTTGCAGGAATTTTAATGCGCTCGCATACACACCTTTAGCTTAGCTTTTAGAATCCTTGGATTACTTGATTCACGTGCTTTGCTGTAGACACAGGACACTTCAGAAGGTGATAATCCTCCACTCGGAATGAAAACATACACCAGCGTTTCACAGCGGGGCTGCAAAACCTGTGCTGGTTAGAGATCATGAGCTTTATGGGAATTTAAACTGAAAAAAATAAAATAAATACTTCTCGCAAATGAAAAATGCAAATGACAAATAATCGACCCAAGAGCAGCTCTACATTTGGGTAGATTTATGGACACTTTCACATAGCCTGTGTTTGACCCCTCTCCAATTGAATTAAACTGCTGTGCATTGGATTTCTGCTTTGTTTCCTTGCACAGATGTGTTCTAAAACTGCTTTACTCCTAACACAATTACATCGTCAGCTCAATTCAAAAATAAATTGTCATTGTTACATTTTGTTTAGGCTATAAAAAAAATAAGGTAATTTAGTGCAAAAGAAAAAAAAAAGTCAGATTATAGTAATGTGCCCTGCCAAAAATAGAACATTGTACCTTATGTGTTAAATTGACTCATCCAGGGATAATCTGACAGCAGAGGGGATGGAAACTGCTGTGCCCAAATTCAGTTGTTTTATTGAGACTTCATTTGAATGTTTCCCTGTTATAAAATTACCATAAATCTGACTTCACATAAGTTAATTTTTATTATTTTTGATTGGTTAAAATACAATCCTTTTTTTGAGGCTTCCATTCACACATTAGCCATAAACACACAGTCAAAACCACATGGTTGCTGCTGAATGCTAATCTAACTAGAACGGGCCAGGGGCGTAAACTGTGTGTGTGTGTGTGTGTGTGTGTGTGTGTGTGGGGGGGGGGGGGGGGGGGGGGGGGGGGGGGGGGGGGGGGCCACACCCTTGTACAGACCACACCCATCTTCAATCTCACACACATGTAAAGTTTTGTGACTGTATCTTGCAGGGTTATCGGGCCAGGGGCGTAAGTGGGGGGTTCCAAGGTCCCTTCCCTACTTTCCAGTCCCCCTACTTCAGGCGCCCTTGCTCGGACCACATCCTTGTTCAAACACTGCCTTCATTTTGAGCTCAAACACACACCTGTAATGTTTCATGACTTAATCTTGCACGGTTGTGACGCTACTGTGGTGACAAAATCTGTCTGCAGACACACATAAATATAAACTAGTATTCAAATCCGCTTATGTGGTAGTTCCTGCCACAGTAGGTCTCTCCGGGACCACATTTTGCTATGATGACACACGCACGCACACACGCACACACGCACACAGGCACACAGGCACACAGGCTGGTAACAAATGACGAGGGATGGGACTTCTATTAGGCCCAGATGCCAGAGCAGATTGAAAGCATCATTTTAATTGTTGATGCGTTTGATAATCTAAACTGAGCGTTTGAATGGAGTTTCACATTGGACCCAGCACAACATAAATCAGAGACTTTCTCTACTCCTTATGAGCAGAACTCTCCAAACAGGACGCAGACAAGTCTTTTGATGATTTGGACTAGGCCTATTTACAAAAATGCTCCTTTTTAGATAACAGTTTCATTCATCCACTCGAAAAGTGCCACATTCTGAAGATTTTAAAGATTGAATTGATGCTTATTCAAAGCAACGGCAGCACCACATCCTGCTGCTGTCTTTTTTGACTGATTTTAGCCCTTTCTTGCCTTTTCATTAACTATGAAACTATAAATAATAGCACTGACTGAGAGCAGCGATATCTGCATCCCATTACCCACAGCACAAATCACAAACACAAGGCAGGTTTCTTGATAGGAAAGCCGAGCAGCTGCTTGTTGGAGCAGCCTGAGCTGTGTCATAATGGGCCACACTCCTCTGCACTCTGACAAGCTAATGGATTTGATTCGTCACAAGACAAATTGCACTTTTACAAAACTTTCTCGCACACTTCTCGCTTTCTCCTCTCTCACTCTGACAGGAAGCAGACTCAACAAACCTTGAATTTATGCAAGTATACATCGGCATTCATATGTGTACATCTGTAAGGAACATCTCTCTGCCCACTTAGCTATTTGACTGTTAAAATCACGTATAACTCCCTTGTGTGAGACGGATGAAGGCTCGATGGGGCTCCTTTAAACTTATAAACACTCTGTGAATGTAACAGATGACCGAACACCAAATCTCAGCTACGAGACCTGAAAAACACTCTGAGCTGAGACACATATTCTGGAAGATTCTTGTTAGAAACAGGTTTGCCGTCGGTAGGTTAAAATGATGTATTAACACCTAACAGCAAGCTGAAGAGATGAGGACGCCACTGCCATTAGGCTAGTGTTTTCAATAGTATCTGCATTATATGAAAAACATGTTCATATATTTAAGATCACCTTGGATTTTATTGGTTAATAACGCTAGCTTTTAACTGCATTTCTAAAATGTTTAATATGCTACAAAATGCACAGTCCATTCATCTTAAATGGTGTCATGAGATCAGATTCCTAACGGACTTGGCAGGAAAACAGGTTGTGCTTTGAATGAGTTGAGGCCGTAATTGCTCATTTTGTGCCTTATGTAACATTTATCACCAGTACAGAGAAAATATATGATGTATCTCGTGTCCTTGCATCTATTCATATTAAGTTAAATTAGTGGCCCCTCTGGTAGATAATTTTAAAGCAACCAAACAGGTTTTGGCATCCTTTAGTTTGGCTGAAGGAATATGAGGCTCCAGCAGTTAATCACATCAAGTGGGTATCTTCCAAAGTTACGCTCCTTTTAGCAGAGGTTGCGTTAGACTTTCTCGTTGTCCATCATTTTGATGGACAAGGTCGAAAAAAATCTATTTTTTTACCCGTCATTTAATGTTTTTGATGATAATAAGACATTTAATAGCATTTCATTTTTCATTTTCAAATAATTAATATAGCCTACAGAACAAGCTTACAGATTATGCATTTATAAATGAAAGGAGAGAAAAGGTGCACAGCCGCTGACTGAACATGACTGAGCACCGGAGCGCAGTGCCAAACTTTACATACGGGCATCCTTGTTTCATTAAATCTCCTGGAAACGACAGCAGGCTGTCACGGTATCAGACACATCAGACTGGTGGCCGGTTATAACTTGACTCAGACTGATGAATTTTAGTCTAGCTGCACATTTTTCATCTTGACGTTGTTGAAACGGAGCAGCTAATATTGGTAGGGAGACCAACAAGTTGGCTGACTGCCGAGACGTCACTGCACAACTGCGCAACGGGTAACATTACGCACGTGTGTGTCGGTGTGTGAGTCAGTGTGCATGAGAGGAAAGGAGAAGAGAGAAAGACAGAAAAACACAGCACTGCGACACGTGTCTTTTTCCATCATTGTTTAAAAAAAAAAGGTAAATGATGGAAAATAACGCGACTATTGCTTTTTAGTATTAAAAAAAGGGAATTTTCTTACCAAAAAGACTGTAAAGCCCCTTTCCCACTGGTCAAAACCCCCACTAAGATCTGGCTTTTGTCTTCAGTGGGAAAAGTTACAATCAGCATTCATTCCCTGGACAAATGACTCTGCAGTAGTCAAATAATATATGTTTCATTGATTTTTGACCAAGTGGATATATAGTTCAAGAAGCTGGTCGTCTTGTGCAATATCCTCCCATTACGAGAAGCTTTGTCTGTGTGGGCAAAGTATATACATTAAATGTTTTGTTTTTTATATATTAAATATTGGACAAAAAAAAAAAAATACTGAGAGAGGCTGAGAGGAAATAAATTATCTCACAAAATGATGAACATTCTGCAAGATTCTGGGGCACCTTAATGTAACCCAGAAATCAATCACCCCTTGCTGGTATGGAAATGTAGGGGCCAGGAGCAAAAATAAGCTCACAAAAAGAGTTAACACTGCCAGCAAAATTATACATAACCCCCAGAGACAGCTGGTGGAGCTGTGCACCACACGAACCAGCAACATAATAGTTCAGGACCCTTCCCATCCTTTGTTTAATGAATTTTAAAAACTCCCCTCAGGAAGACGAAACAGGGTACCTACAGCAACGAGAAACATCTTTAAGAAATCCTTTATTCCATCCTCTGTCATCCTACTAAGCAAATGATTTATTAGATATTAGTAACTGCTGCTGCTTTTTTTGTGATGTCTATTTAAGAAATGCTAATATCTTCACACTTTTATCCCCTAATTGGAATTATAACACTGGTAGAATTCTGAGCCTTAAAAGTCTTGATGGTGGAAAACAAGACTGAATAACTAGTTAAGATTAAGTTTTTTTTTTTGCAATGTATTGCTCTGTTGCCCAGTAAGGGGGCTGGATCTAGCTTTTGATATTACTCAGCCAGTCAATCTCTCTGCTTTTTTCTGTGTCACTCTCATACTTCATTTCAATATTTTAGACCAGGATGCCTCTAATTTTAGCAAAGCAGTTCCTCGCTTATCAGCAACAAAAAGCAGCTAATTTCAAGGTTGACTGTAAGTGCAGTAAATGCTTAGACAACCTTTTCCCATGTCTAAACGCTGGCTGCAAATGCTGTTAAACATAATTAAATACAGGTGTGGAGAACAGTGAGGTTGATGACAGGAGACAAATGGGAGAACAGTGTTTCTCCTCCGAGTGAAGGTCATCTGTGGGTTTTTATCTGCTCATGCTGAGCATCTACTGAGCAGTGGAATTAAGAACACATAAGGAATAATGGATAGGACATACAATTAAGAGAAAAAATAACTATAACAATGAGTATTACTCTAGGGAAAGTCAGGGTAATTTTATTATTGCATACTCTATTTTTAATTTGAGCCACTAATTCCTGCTGACTTACTACATACTTGTTGGTCCTCCAACCATTTTTCCATCCCATTGTGCACACATGTATTATTTAATATAATCAGCTCGACATGTGATTTTGGTCCTGTGGTTCGGAATGGCAGATTCATTTATTTTTTGCTTGAGAGATAGAAGACTAATTACACTAACTTATCTTTATGAAAACGTAACCGGCTTTGTAAAACTCATCTTCAGCATTATTTATAACACCAGTGTTGTTACATGTGTGCCACTTGGCAAAGATTTATTAACCTATTTAGGGTCTTTGTCATTTAGGATTCTGAAGCAGCGGTGATAAAACGGTGGCAGAACGGTCACCATAAATGAAGCTTCGCATTAGTTGATGCAGGACATAGTAGTCATACGCCCCCCCAGCTGTAATCAGCTGATAGCCCGCTAATTGAATTATCATCTATATCAACCACACACCAATCGCAGCCCGTTCTCACAACAAGGCGGTCCATTTAAAATATGATACATGCTGCAACACACTGCGACACACACCGCTGCTGCTGCTGCTGCTGCTGCTGCTGCTGCTGCTGCTGGCAAAGCTTTGCCTCCACCTTTCTAGTTCAGAGTCCTACATGACTGAAATTTTAAATAATGTATTCAATGTTTTGCTTTGGGCCCACGCTTGTATACCCATGGGGGGGTTTCTGCATTGCTCTCCCTG
>JAOVVB010245789.1:0-21143 GCA_028570985.1 Heterobranchus longifilis | reverse complement strand
TCTTCTCCCCCCCCCTCCCTCCCCCTCTTTTTCTCATTCCATTGCTTCTTTCCCTCCCAGCTTCTACTCTTACCGTTTCTTCTTCTGTCCTTTTCTTGCTTCTTCCTTCATCTCCTTCATTTGTTACAACTTCTTTCAACATTGATTGGTAGAGTGCACTCCAGGCAAAATACTTTGAGATTTCATCCATCTAATTTCCACAACTAATATAAAAAAAGAAAAGAGTAGATGTATATGTGCATGCCGCACATATGGGTACTGATTTTAATATTTTTTTTTACTTTATTATTATTATTATTATTATTCACTGGGTTTTATTTTCCATCTTAATTTTCAACGTTCATCTTATTTTCCTGAAACTCTTGTGAATTAGCGGAGCTTTGTCAGCCGCTATTCTAAAAACAGCACAGCTGAGATCAGCTGTCTCCACTGCTCTCTTACAAAATAAACTAAACATAAAGAAGAAGGCTCTCTCTTTCACCAAGTGCTATTTTGGAGGCAGCATACATGGAAATATCCACACGGAAATATATCTGATCACTATCCGATCAGGCAGGTCGCATCGAAGTGGACACATATATGCAGACCAGGGCTGTCATAATTGGCCAAAAATGACGTTCCATTATTCTTTTTTTAAAACACAGGTTCGAACCTGTTCGAATATGTAATTTTGCGCATTACGTCCATAAAAGGCAAAAAATCAATACAATGAAAGACATATAGGTGTATAAATTTCAACATAAACACCTCTTTTAAAAGTTCTACATAACTACACATTACAAAATAAACAAATACAATAATATAACTATACTGTAAAACTGGTAATCCTTAAGATATTAGTCCTGGTTGATTTGGCGACACTCTATTTACCGGTGGTTACGGAAAATACGGTTTAATACTGCAGGTGTCAGAATACTGAGGGCAGCTAAACAGCTAATGTTAGGTGTGTTAGCAACATTACCTCACTGAGAAGTTTGAGGTGTGCAGCTGTCGACTGCAGCTTTTCATCTAACAGCTCTCTGTTTCTGCTCCTTCTTGTTCCATTACTCCCTGTAATATTACAAACTGCTCCGCTGCCAAAAAAAGCAGAAAATGTCTGTTGTTTTGTTTTGCAGATGCAAGTTAGCTGAAACGTTGTCGATGTCAAGCTCACTGACGAGCACATTGCATTTCCTGTGACTACTTCATAATAAAGTGTTTCGTGTTTCGCCAGTTAAATGCTTTTAATGTGAAGGTGCAGCAGGAGGAAATGTCCGGTTTGCATTAGCAGTAACTTAACGAGGCAGACAGATGAAATATATAAGACAAATATATATTCAAATTTAGAATATTCTTTGACAGCCCTAATCCATATTTTATACAGTCCATGGTCCTTGACCACTTTGAGAACTGTATCAGTTGCTATGATCAGTTTTTTTTATAGCCAAAATAAGATGACCTTGTAGTTTGAGCAGTATCCAATGGGAGTGCAACTAAAAACGTGAGCGGGGAAGGGGGTGAGGTAGTGGACACACAATCTTTTTGTTGTCCCTTGTTGTTGACTACTGTGTTCATCCACACCAGTCACAGATCTCAGTAGTCTTGTCATCGGTACAGGACCTTGTCGGTTTGTGCACCCGTACATCAACATGAGAGCAGTCTGGGACAAAAAAAGTATTTTAGTGTAGCGGGGCTGGCTCGTCGACGTAATTGACGTAATCGATTACGGAATTACGTCGATTTGCATAACGTGCGTCGGCACATCGCAAGATGGTCAAAGCATGTACATCCATAGTTTCCCCTGGAGAACAAGCTGCAGCTAAAAACACAGAGAGCCGACCATGTGGTGCTCTGTAAGCTCTGCAAATGGGAAATAGCTTATCACAGCAGTACAACTGCTTTGCACGAACACTTGAAGCTGAAGCAACCCGGAGCGCTTTGTCGGCAGCGGTCCTGTTTACTTTTTGTGCCCAGCCAAGCGTGATATATTAGGATTATCAACACGCGTAACATGTTTCTGTTTGTATTATGATACGAATGCGATACGAAATACTTGATCCCCCAGGGGGGAAACTGAGTGACACCATACATGTAGGACAGACAACAGTTAGACATAAACATCTCAAGGCAGTACAATATAAACAGCATATTACAGCGCTGTAATAAATAGTGAGACCATCTAATGACATTGTATTCATGGACACCAACATAACAATCCTCACACAATAGGATGACAATCCTGATAACAATCAAACAATGTACGTTAAAAAAATGTCAAGGTACAAAGGATTTCCTAAATCTCTCAGAAGAGGACCTGGGCACAACAAGCCTGTCACTAAAGGAGCTCCTCAACTCACTGAAAACATCGAACACAGGATGATCCTCGTTTTGTAAAATACTCCTGAGCTTCCTGCCCATCCTTTGCTCCAGGATCACTTCTGAGTCAGACGTCAGACCAATAATGGATCCTGCATTCCTGATCAGTTTGTTGATCCTGTTCTTGTTAGGCCACACCCCCAGCAAACAACAGCATAAAACAGAACATAAATATAAATACTTTGATAAAAAACGTGCAGGTGCGACCTGCTAACATCGAACAACCAGAGCTTAAAGTCACTTAAAACTGATTTTCTAAATGTTTCTTCATCACCCCCATGTAAGTAAAGGGGGTAAAAGTAAAGTAAAAGTAAAAACTTATGGTTAAGTTTATGATAACGTTCCACCATGCATCATCTAATGTTGTCATTCGGTCATTTTATATTTGCTGTTTACTTTAATGGCCATGTATGCATCATCTTACTCCAGTGATGAAATAAATCCATGTCACAACTATTATGAACTTGTTATCAACCCCTTGAGATGCATCATCTCATTTTCAAGGGGGTCCTTGACACAAAAATATCAACAAACGAAAAGAAAATGACACATAATCACAGGTACAGGTACACATGGTCACAGACAAACAGAGCACACACTCTCTGCCCCCAAACAACCAGCACCCCACACTCCATTTATAGTGAATTAATGCAATTACAAACAAGAACAAGTTGTTTTAAGATGAGCAATTATTATTATTACTTCAAAGTTATAGAACGACAAAGTCTGCTCATTGAGTCAATATGAGGTCTAAAGGAAAGTTCTGGATCAAGCCAGACACCCAGATATTTAAAGACAGACATTATATATTTATATATGACATACATTTATTTGTTTTTGAGAGAAGATGATTGAATAAAATATTGAAATATTAATGAGACAAGTTTTTGATATATTTTTTGGGGTAAATGTAAAATAAAAAAAATAAAAAAATCTTTAGAATAATCCATAAATGAATAGTTGATTAGACTAGAATACATGAATAGTCAACTAAACCAAAGAATAATCATTAGATTAATAGATAAAAAGTAATCGTCAGGTGCAGCCCTAAAGTGTAAAGCCACTTTTCCATACGCATGGTTTGACGTGGCGCGGCAGGGATGTGCATTTCCATGACAACAGAGCAACATCTGCTTGCAGGTGTGTCTTCAGTGGTGTGGCTTTATGCTAGCTCCATGTAGGCTATTTTGTCTGTTTTTGTGTTTTTAAACATTAGTAGGCCTATTTTTTAAAAGTATTCCTCATGACACGAATGTGTAGGATATTACTACAGACATCCCTGCTGTTATTTAGAAACCAGTGAGGCTGAGGGGTCAAAGGAGCAGCTGTAAAACAATATACAACACATTTAATTTCCTTTACATCTGTCACAATAAAAGTCCCTTGTTATTTTGTTATTCAAAAGCTTTTATAGTGAAGCAGTAAAATCAGGAAATGTGTCGTCGTTGGCAGTAACTTCTACCGTTAAGCGAAAATGAAACAGTAAAATAAAGCAGATATCTAAAAGTAACCTGGAGATTCCACAGGGCTCGTCTGCTCTGCGGACCGGCTGCGCCACAGTTTTGCTCCGTCCTCCTCACCGGGAGAGATTGCTTTGCCTGTCCGACGTTGCTTTCCCTGGTTTTCCCTTGATTGTTGTGCTTCTACCACGGATAAGTAGGCTATGTAGTTAAATTAACTGCACATGGTGTTTTATTTTGAAAATCGACCGGATGCGTGATGCTTTGTCTGTGTCCCACTTCCTTCTGCTCTGTGCTGCTTGATGCTGCTTCAGTGCGGCTTCCGTCAAAAATAGACACGGCGAGTATTTTTAGCGGATCAGAGCAGAGAGCCGCGTCTGGTGGAATCACAAACATCCTGGTGGAATTTGGGGGTAAAAACAAACAAAATTTCAAACCACAGAGATTCAGTTAGAAGCTACAAATATACTGAGAGCTGAACACACTTTTAAAAACACATTTTTCTCTGCTCACACGAGTAGAGTCGCTCGCACAGCTGAGGGGGAGAAGCAGAGAAGGGGGGTCGTCACGGGTTGCTGCGGCCGACGAGACGCCACCGCAGCCCTCTTGGAGGCGGGTCAGGCTAGTTTTGGTCTTACTACTCCAGGTAATTGTCATCCGGGCGCGGCCCAGCGTGCTAAAACAGGCAACTGAAAAGCAAATCAGTGTGACTCGATTTGGCAAAGTACCAATGGAAAAACCCCATAAGTCTCGTCACCTGCACTTGGTTTTAAAAGGCAGAGATTGGCTGAGCATAGTCCTGCTACCAAAAACCCCATGACCTCAGAACCAACTTCACAAAATTGTCAATATGTTGTTTGTATTGTGCGATGTCATGAACATGGCAGCCTCCAGGGTCCTCCAGCAGAGCTTGTTTCTGAAGGAATGGTTTTGCAGTCAATATTCCAAAAGTCAAAAGCTGCTCTTTTAAAGCTGCACGACTGTACGCTCTGTCATTAAAATCTGCACTGTCTCAATCCTTCCTCGCATATTCAAACAGGCCACGCAGTGCTTATTGCCCTGGCATGTCTCTAAGAGATTGTTGATTTGAATCTGTTTTTGTACAACATGGTCCCCTGGCTGCCAGGCATTGTCAGCCAGCCTGAGCCGACAGTACCGCCGCCATGTCCTCTGCGTCCCTGTATGCAGATTGATACCCAGGGCATTTATCAGCCGCAGGTCCACGGCGCTGAGCCTCATGTTAAGTCAGGTGGAAACCTGTGACTGGCAGCAGATAGGGTGAGAGAGCATTATAGAGGCAGTGTTAAAATTAACCAGCGTAATGAGGAAATAAGTGACTTATTGGCGCCGCAGTCATTTCCTTCATTAAGGCTGATATTTATGAGCATCCATCATGAGTGGTGCAGCCAACGCTACGGCTCCAGGTTTATGGAGCGTGGATTGTCACCTTGTTCCAATTATCTGCTACCTTTGAATGTGCTGAATGTTTAAACATTCAGAGAAAAGGACATGGCGCATCATTAGTTGTTGTGCAATGTGAAAAGCAGAGGCTCATTTGGGCTCGGCAGTGTCAGGTTATTTTTATTCATCATAGCAGCAATTAGCTGATTAGAGTGAGGGTGCTCAGTGGCGAGGAAGGTGTTGGATGGAGGAGAACATGCCCCAACCATTAAATGTTTAAGTGCTTTAAATTATGTTGAAGCAGTGTTTCGTTCTGGTTGAACAATTTCACTTTTATTAGCGGGCTTCCATATAAATTCGTGAAAGCAATAAAAGCGTTTTTTTTATCTGTAGTCAGCACTGGCATTTATGCTTCTGTTTCTGACATTATCAGTAATTAACAGGCTAAAGACACAAAACAAAGATTTTTAATAATATAAAAGTCCGACTGGTTACTGGTGGCGCCTGTTTTAGAAACATACTGTACACTAATCCTCTATGGTTTGAAGGTCTTCAGAACAATAGTAGAAATTAACATAGAATTCTCAGGGTTTGAAAATTCATTAAAATAGTTGATTGGATTATACAATATGTTACGCAATATATAGACACCATATACAGATGGGTGAAAAATATCAGGGAAAAAAACGAAAGCAACCAAGCCACTGATTGTACAAGTCTCTGGAAGTCTATGGGAGGAATGAATAGCATTCTTCCAAAAAGATGTTTCCTCATTTGGTTGTTTTGATGATGATGATGATGGTGGGGAGAGCTTTCTCGCACGCTGCTTCAGAAGCTGCATGGCGTGTAGTCTGGACTGTTCTAGCCGGGGTTCTGCCGACAAAACCAGGTATTTTTTAAAGAGACGTCGGCACATTTCTGGCCATGGTTCTGGCAACAAAAGCTGGTATTTTTTAATGAGATGTCGGGACATATCTAGCAGTGGTTCTGGCGACAACGGCTAACGGGTATTTTAAGCCAAAACCTTTCCTTTTCCTCACCCTAACCAAGTGTTTTTGTGCCACAGCCTTGTCACAACATGAAATCTAGAATTACAACGTAAAGTTTCAACATATCTGCTACATATGAAACATGCAAATGTAACATATTTGTGGTTTGCAGAAACATACAACACCAACATGCATTGTGGCAATTGGGTTGACTTCAGCTGAATGCATTTTTGCACAGAAAGGACTGTGGATTGTGTAACTGTAAATGTATCACCTGTCTTTGGCTATATTTAGATGTAAACCTCTAACATGTAAACTGTTCAGGAGCTAATAAAGCTGCTGTGTTCTTAACTTGAGAACCATGCATGTTTGACTTTTTTTAAATTGGTATTATGAAGGTTTAAAAACCTCCTAATCCACTGAGGAGTATGTAATCCTTCAATTAAAGTCATAGCATACTGTAAAATGATAACCTAAAAACAGACAGGGACCACTGTGTGAATGTTAATTTCTTGGCTGCTGCTGTAATCAACCCCCAGATGATCCTGCTGCAGTTCACAGGGTTATTTAAAAGTAGATTTAATGCTGTTTTGTTTTGTTGAAATTGCATCACGGTTAATAGTAGCCATTATTTATCCCCACCACTTGTGAGTACTTCACTTATATAATTATACAGCAAAATTGAAATTCTACTGGTGATATGGTTAGTCAAACAGGCAGATCTGAATATCTGGTGTTAAAAGATGATGCATGATACATGAGCTGTCTTGGTTCTCTTATTAATGTGCGCTCAGGAAGACAAACTTTGCTCCTTTGGAAGAAAACGCCTCCAGAGTTTGCCGGAGTCGCAGCACAGTGTGCAGATGGGCACCAGCGATGTTCCTTTGAAAATAGCTCCCCCACAGATACCTGTTGACAAGGCACAGGTCGCACCAGGTGACACAAAGCTCTTACATTCGCTGAGAATCCAACAGTTTGCCTAAAGATGAGAATGATTATTACCTGCAAGCTGTCATAATAAACTGTTCCTTGTAAGAAAAAAAAGAAAAAAAAAAAAATCAACAGGCTGTATTTGATGCAGAGGATGTATAATTTATACAGCAAAGAGCTGAGAGGAAGACACCCTCAGTGTGTGTGGGAAACAGTGTGTGGTAGCTGGGCTAATAGCCTGTAGTAGTGATGATGTACAGTATATGGACAAAACTGCCGTCCCTCGGAGAGCAGCACTCCGGCTCTAACAGACTTTCAAACATTAAGGTATCACGCCACATTGATTTCTTCACAGCATATTCTTTTGCATTTGTTTGTTTTTTAAATGTCATTTATGACATGAATACATAATTGACTGTGAATGTATTAAAGGCAACAAGGAAAGTGGAGCTGGAAAAAATGACAGGAGTCATTTGCTCAACTTGCCACACACAATTCCATGTCATTTACCTGCAGCAAAATCTTTCTGCATGCAACAAATGTTTAGGGTTGGGCGGTATTTATTTTTTCATACTGTCTTACCATTAGGGATGCACCGATCCGACTTTTTCAGTTCTGATGCCGATCCCTGGGTTTTGGGTATCGGCCAATACAGAGTACAGATCCGATATTTAACGAGCAGCCCCGGTACCGAGGGCAACACATAGTGTGGTGAGGAAAAATCACTTTTTCATGATCAATTTTTGAAAACACGGTATCTTCAGCATTCAGTATCTTTGAACAAACTGTATATTGTCCAAAATGTCTTATTACAAAGCATTTTAACTATAAAGTCAGACAATTATATATGTCGTAAATATAAGAGACAGTTGTGATCAAAAGATCCATAATAAGTTTGCATGAAAGTAATCACCAACAACTAGAAATTCCCACAATTTCAAATACAACTGAACGCATCTCGAATCTAAATAGAGCACACACATTGTATCCCCAGAAACTACAAATTCCCACCTTTCTAATGACACCCAAACACCCCTCGCACCCACAACACATCCCTCACTGTTTGTGGTGAAACGTGTGATCAAAATAAACGTTTTACCGTCATGTTCTTGTCATAATATTTCACCAAGCCTTCTGTTATTTTCGCCCCAGAACAGCAGATTTAGTTACTTAGATGTTTCAGAAGAAATATCTCCACACGGCAGACATGTTTGTTTACCTCCCAG
This sequence comes from Heterobranchus longifilis, assembly GCA_028570985.1. NCBI lineage: Eukaryota > Metazoa > Chordata > Actinopteri > Siluriformes > Clariidae > Heterobranchus > Heterobranchus longifilis. The sequence continues at coordinate 12,782 of JAOVVB010245789.1, read as the reverse complement.
CCGTGTGGTCTGCCACCGGCGCGCTGCTTGCGTGTGATGTAGTACGCACATAGAAGTGAATTGAATAGATCGGCCTCATTGTCACCGATACCTGATCCAGCTGTTTGAGTCAGTATCGGCCCGATATTCAATATCAATATTGGATCTGTGCATCCCTACTTACCATTTTACTGGGGTATACAGTATATGACGTATTTGTGTGAAAAAAAAGTGTAATGATAAAAATAGTTGTAGCATGTATCACATTGTGTCTAATATGCAATTAGCCTACTTAGACAATTCTTGCTGGGTTTAAACACTTATGGCTCATATAGATAGGAAATAACCCGTCTTCCATAGATTCTTTGTGTGGTGAAATATTGATGGATCAGAACTCCATTCAGAAAACAAACATTTTAAAAGTTGTTTACTTGTTGTCTCATGGACAGACGTGACAAAGCATGAATTCAGACTTTTTACTAATCTTTATCATGATGTAGATATTTCAGCATACTTTTGATCAGTTTATTGCAATTATATCACGGCAAAAATCTGTTTATTTTGGGTTCATACCGCTGTAGTAGCAGCCGCCATCATGCCGTCTGAACTCCATTCAGAAAACAAACATTTAAAAAGTTGTTTGTTGTGACTTTTTACAAATCAGCATCATGCTGTAGTCATTTCGGCATACTGTTGATCTGTTTCTTCTAATTAAAAATCATAATCTGCACCTCAAGTATCGCTGGAACCGGCAGTCATCCTGTCAGACATCCTGACGTAACATTACTTCTTGAAGAAAGTAGTGAAATTCACAGAGCTGTGTGTTCCTCCGGATGATGTTATAAACCCAGACACGATGCTGTTTAGTTTTCAGACGTATCTGGGACTTCCACAACAGCTACAAAGCAGCAACAGTCGTTATTTCTGCCACGGTTGATGAAAGAAACATTGTAGGTGCCTCACACGAATAAGCACAAATGATCCCAGTATCATCCTGCGACTAAACATGCGATACAGCATCTCTGTGTAGGTTTGATAGAAAGAGGAGCGCCTGTATTTTTGATGGTACTGGAATTCATACTGTCAGGATTTCTAAATACTGTGGTGTACTGTGATACCATGATACCACCCAAGCCTAGTTTATACTTTAACATAATATGTAACTTATGCCACCCAACAGAGAGTTTCATCAGAATAGTTTGACTAGTATTGAATTGTATATAAATTTATACTTATGACAATAAAAAATAAAATAACTTTATACAATTAAATAATTAACTTAGATCCATATACCTGTATACGAGACTGTCAGAAACAGTAACGTAACGGCCACAGACACACCAGCAGCTTCTTCTCTGCTGCGGCTGCTGATTTATCGCCTTTCTTTTGCTCCATTTTCACAGTTTAATCAGGACTTTTTCATGTGAGTTTAGTTTATATTCTGTAACAGATGTGACTTGAAATGTACAGAAGTACAATACCCCAAATTGCGATTGCGCATGTGAGTGTTTATTGCTCCTGATGAGCAGGTTGCACCTTGCATGGTAGCCTCTGCCACCAGTGTGTGAATGTGTGTGTGAATGTGTGTGTGAATGGGTGAATGCTAGCTTGGGTTTGAGTGGCCGCTAAGACTAGAAAATGGGCTATATAAATGCAGCCCATTTACCATTTAAATATAATTTAAAATAATTTACTTCCACATCTGGTATTCGGTTACATCACTAGTTTTCACCGGAAATGACATGTCATTACCTCCTTCACAGCACAAAGCAAATCTCTCTCTGCATGCCATGAATACATTTACACGTAATGTAACCTACCATGCCACCTAATGGATTGATCAGAATACATCTGCAGTAGCCCTGTTAGTGCTTTGCTTTTTTCTCTTTTTTTCCAGTAAATATTGAACACAAAGAAAACAGAGTATAATGGTGGTATAAATAGCTAAAGGCAGCGTAGCAATATGGTAAAGACATCTACACTGTCCTGCAGTATGTCAGCATATTATTTCCATTCATTCACCTCCCTGCCTGTTTGTTTTATGTGTGGCCTCTCTTTACACCTGCATCCATTCATTTACCCATTTAACAAGGACAACATTGATTGAGAGAGGTGGTGAGAGGGCCAATTCGATTTTCAGGGGACAGAATTGGATTTGATGGTGGGGCATAATAGCTTTCATGGGCTTTTACGGCACTGAATAGCTTAGCTGGAGCTGCCTTGATGGGACTGAGGTGTAATTCTGAGAAGGATCCCGGGGATGGCAGGAGCACAAACATCCTGTTCCTTATTTTCCCCAGCCCGGCAGAGTTCTCTGTGCGTCACCCAAAGGAGGCGAGCACAGGACGCCGTGTGAGGCCGAGACCTACTCACACCAAAAAATAAAATCCCCTTGTACAAAGTCAAGCTCTCAAAACCTGAGATTGATGTTTCCAGAACTGTGCTTAGATCGATGAGCTGCCACGACGAACAGTAGTCACGAACTAGGGGTAACCTGCGGTGAATTGTCGTTAAAAGACACGGTGGCGCGTTGGTGGCAGCACAAAGGCTGTTTGTGTGCGGACCAAAATCCAGGCCTTGTGGCTCAGATAAGATGTATTCAGACTCCACAGCCACAATTTGGGTAATCAGTCCCTCCTAATTCCTCTCCACTTGGTCCGCTCTGATTTCATTCATCTGCAAATTGCTCTGAGGAGAACAGTTTTGCTTGAATGGGGGACGAATTGTACTCTGTGTATACTTTGCCTTTCTATAATGTGTTAGCTTTTGAATTCAAAACATTGTCCACTGAGCAATCATTTTAAATTTGCAAGCAGCGAAACAAAATGCAGTTGAAAATGTTTTTCACAGCTAAATTGTGTATCTAACTGAAAGGGATTTGGCTTGCCTTTGTTTCCTTGTTTCTGTCTATTGTTCATTTAAAGGGACACTTCACCCCAAAATAAAAAGTGCGTATTTTTCCTCTTGCCTGTAGTGCTGTTTATCAGTCTAGATGGTCTTGGTGTGTGTTGGCGAGTGCTGGAGATGTCGGCTGTAGAAATGTCTGCCTTCACTCCAATAAAATGGAACTAGATGGCACTCTGCTTGTGCTGCTCAAAGTGCCAAAAAATAAATTTGAAAGAAATCAACAGCAATGTCTCTTTCCAGAAATCATGACCCCGTTACTCAAGATAATCCACAGACCTTGTTGTAAATGGAATATTTTCTAGTCTTTGCAACCACTCAAAGCACTTTACACTACTAGTCATTCACCCATTAAGACAGGAGGATGGCAGAGGTTACCATGCAAGGTACATGCTCATCAGGGGAGATAAACATTCACAAGCACTCACGCCAGTGGCTATGCCTAGGGGTTCAGTATCTTGCCCAAGGATACTTCGACATGTAGACTGCAGGGGCCCAGGGATCGAACTACTGACCTTCTGGGTAGTGGACGACCGCTCTACCTACTGAGCCACAGCTGCCCCAGTTGTGAGCAGTTTCTTGTAGGAGCTATTTTCTTTCTACTGAACTGCACCTGCCAATGGTATCATCGTGCAGAAGGATGCGTGCATCTACTCATGGACAAGAGGCTCGCTCATAAGTAATAGTTTGTTACTGCTAGCTCACCGGAGCTAGCTAATGTTACAGTTCAGCCGAGGAGGACCCCATTAATGTTTACATCTCACGCTGTTGTGAGCACAAGCCCCTAGTCCGAAGGTCAGTGGGTTATCTGGAGTAACGGGGTCATCTCTATGGCTGATATCTCCAACACTCACACCAAAACAATCTGGACTGATAAATAGCACTATGGGTAAAATATATTTATTTTTGATTTTGGGGTGAACTGTCCCTTTTAAATAATGTTCTTCTAAAAGAGATGTGGGATGATGGAGTAACCGAGGTGTTGGTTTGCAGGTGCCACGGGGGATGCTCAGCCTGACGCCCTACCGTCGGTGCAGAGCACCTTGCCGCACTTCATCCAGGAGCCGGAGGACGCCTATATCGTCAAGAGCAACCCTATTAAGCTGCGGTGTCGAGCAGCGCCCGCCTTACAGATCTTCTTCAAATGCAACGGGGAATGGGTGCACCAGAATGAGCACTTCTCCCATGAGTACAAGGACCTCAACACTGGTAAGATAAAGCTTTGTGGACTTCTTCCAGCCAGTGCTAACATGTAATATAAGGTTACTGTTGTGCAGCCTTCTGATGATTTGTTATAATCCTAGACTGTATAGAAAAGATGGGACAAAGCTTCCGGGATTGAAAAGTGAAGCCAATGCGTAAGTGCCTTAAACCGCCATTCTTTCTAATGGCCAGCAAGAAGCGACTCCACTGGTTGCAAAAAAAAGTATAGAATAGAAGTCTATGAGAAAATGAACCTACTTCTCACTTGATTTATTACCTCTGTAAACATTTTCATGATGAGTTTATGGTCTCAATTGCTAGTTTCAAGTCTTCTTCAGTACAGCATGATTCTGGTCCCATTTAGAGTAAAATAGACAATAAAGCAGGGTATGTTTTAGGAAGTGGCTACCTTGTGATTAGCGACAGGATAGAGTCTTAGCAATACTAACCATGGCCTTGTGTATATTTAAATAGATGTGACCTTGTTTTGGAGTGTTGTCCATGTTTTCGTCTTATGACTTTGGCCCTTTCACACTGTTTTCACTTCATCAAAGTTAATTGTAACATTTTTGTTGCCTAAAATGTCTTGTTCAATGTTAGGTTGCACCTTGTAACCAAGCTAGCTAGGTAGCGTTAGGGTGTGTGCATCCATAGCTCCTCACTCACCTGCTGTTGAAAATCCACCGGATGACTAGCTGGTTCAACTGGTTGAAAATTTAGCTTAGCACTGGCTTAGCCACGTCATCCTCCCCAACCCCCACAACTTGTCCAAATATGGTCACGTCCAGCTGCAAAAGACCAAGATGATGATGACCGAACTTGAGGCTTCAAAACGGTAGTGCATAAACCAATGGGTGATGTGGTCAAGTTCATTATTTTTTACAGTCTATGGCTATGATTCATTGGTTGTAGGTCACGTTTCGTTGCTCTAATTGGTTGTAGGTCACATTTCGTAGCTCTGATTGGTTGTAAGTCATGTTTCGTAGCTCTGATTGTTTGTAGGTCATGTTTTGTAGCTCTGATTGCTTTTAAGTCATGTTTCGTTGCTCTGATTGGTTGTAGATCACGTTTTGTAGCTCTGATTGGTTGTAGGTAGGGATGCACCAATACAAAGACCAAGTACGAGTACAAGTACATTTGGATACTTGCCAATACCGAGTACCGATATGAGTACTAGCGTTGTGTATTGCTTGTTTGTTTTCTTAGCACAGGTGGTGGTGCTTAAACGGTGCCTGAAAGAATTATTTAAAAAGATAGGCTACATGGTATCAAGTGTGATATAACTGCCATATTATGTACCACACTGAGACCACATGGTCACATTTAAATGTATTTAAAATGTAATAACTTATTTCACCATTCAATTGGGACCAAACTGATGCCAGAAGGGAACTGTACAACAACAGCTTGGGTTACTCAGATTTCTGAGCTTACCTGAATGCACCGTGACTGTGAGCTGCACTTGAAAGCACCATGAAGTGCCGACATGCTGCTTTACCGTCCGTTGTTTGTTTAAAAAAGTCACGGGAAAGACATTTTACCACAGTGACACGGTGACTTCAGGGAAGAACGAGGATTTTACACTTCTGTTGTTTCTCTGACATCTCCAACTCCAGCAGTGGCCATGGAGTTTGGAAAAGTTAGCTACAGGCTAACTGTTAGCCGTAAGCTAACCTTTGCTGTGTCTTTTAATGCAGACTGTTGGAATCCTTTTGACTGAAATACAGCCACCCTTTAGTAGACATCGGCATCGCTGCTCAGCTGACGAGAGGTGAACCATGAGTGGTATCGGGTGGTATTATCAGAGTAGTTTTATGAGTATGAATACAAGTACACAAGCACAGTACTGGACCCGATATCGAGCACTGGTATTGGTGCATCCCTAGTTGTAGATCACGTTTTGTTGCTCTGATTGCTTGTAGGTCACGTTTAGTTTCTCTGATTGGTTGTAGGTCACGTTTCGTTGCTCTAATTGGTTGTAGGTCACGTTTAGTTTCTCTGATTGGTTGTAGCACTATCCAATTGCGCCATGAAACATTTTGGTCTGCTCCATTGATAATGCCCTAATACACAAGCAAATCCCTACCTCATAAAACTGACCTGAATAATACATGGGTTTGAGAACATGCAAAGAACCTTTTTTCATTAATTGTAAACAAAAATGCATTTGTTGCAGTCCTGTCTGTGTCTCAGTCCAATTCCTCACTTGTGTCCACTGAAGAAAAATATTATTTTTAGAAGCCAGGCTCTCTGTTAACACCAATTTTCACCGACAAAGTGAGGTTTTAATTCATCAGTGCAATACAAAAACATTTGCAGAAAGCAAGTGTCATTTAGAATCATTGGGAAGTGTATGAAGGCCACAGGCTTTTATTCTGTAAGATTTTGTTCACTCACTGAAAACACAGGAAATATCATTTCATTTCATAATGCATTAATGTAGCATTTGACTCTGCATGTGGATGGTTTCAGGTCCTGACCACAGCTACTTAGACTGACCTTCACTAAGAATATCAGTGTGGCCTCAGATGGTTTAAGCCTAAAAGCCAACAAAGGCAAAGCAGCTTCAGTAATCATAGTTGGGTCAAGCAATATGTGCAGTATGTGCTTATTTTAAGCTCCTTGCATTGCTAGATGGAGGGGGATACTGTACCGCATCAGCACAAATTCAGCTAGTTTCACACGAGTCGTCACTCACAGAAATGTATTGGACTTATTTTCAAATGCTTTTCTGTGATCACATACTGATCACATACTCGCTAGTTCCTCCCTGGCTTATTATAGGCCTACTTTCACACACACACACACACACACACACACACACGGGAGTGAACACACATGGTTGTGTTCACTCCCGGCTTCTCCCTCCAGTGTGCCGGTGAAGGAGACAGAGGAGCGCTGCAGTCACTTCTCACAGAAAGAGGAAGAGAGACGAGGGCAGAGCAACAAGACAAATAAAAACACAGACATAATGTTTTAATCTGCTGATATCATGACCAATGGTCTCTCTCTTCACTCATTGTCTAGCTCGCTCTACCCTCGGTCTCTCTCTGGCTCACTGAGCAGGAGAGGAAGGGGTGGAGCCAACTTTCACCATTGTGTTTAGAAACAGAAGCAGAAAATTCTTGCATATTATGCCATTAAGGCCGGGTGCAACATATGCATGTATATCTCTTAAAGACTGGGTGCGACGTATGCATTCTTCTCCCTGAAGAGCCTGATGCGACGTGAGTGTGTTTTGGATTTTTTTTTCTTTTTCTAAATGTTAGTTAACATGAAGGCAAAGGTAATACGGAATGCCAAAGGTTTAAGCTCTCAAATGTTTTTCCATTTCATGTTTCTATCTGCTTCAGAGGCTGAGAAATAAAGGTTTTAGTGCTTTTCAGAAAACCATCAGGTTTTAGGAGGTTGTTTTCAAACAATGCTTAGGTTTTAGAATGCTTTTTTAGGGGATGCCTTAGATCCTAATGGGTTATGGAATAACTCACATAATGTGAGTGATACTGAGAGAGGAAAGGAGAGAGAAGAGCGTGCAGTGATGAGAGACGGATTAGATCTTTGGTATGAAGTGAGCTGTGAATGTAAGTGCAGTGTGTGTATAGTTTATCGGTGATTAAATATTACAACTCCTCCAGATCCAGGCCAAGCTTCCGTGTCTAGCTGCTGATTAAAGTGAAAGGTGTTACCAACACCATGAGAGGAGTTTGTCTCTGCGCTGTGGGATAACTTCAGCCCAAACTGTAGACTGACAGGCTCACTAACTTAAGGTGGGCTGACCAGCTAATCTCATTTTAGTGATAAGCTGCTCCTCCAGGTGTGTTGTTATATAGATATGTTGCTCATGTTTTCTTCTGGGAAAGTAAAACATGACAGATAATATGGGATATACTGCAATTCATTTTCAGTTGGATTTTAACCTGGAGCACTTTTATTTGAGATTTGTTTGAGTGAGAGAAGGTCCTGTAACTTGGTGTCATTTTGGACAAAAATATAATACTCAATGTTTTATTATGAACAATGCAATTTCAAGTTTCCATGACAGAAAAGCTACACATTTGTTTGTGTATGCCATCAATTATAGTTCATAGTTCAGATATTGGAATTGGCCAAGAAAATTGAAATCGCAGTATCTCTAGCTCTTATATAACATTTCCTAATTGATATTCAATTTAAGGGAAACTACCTTTCATTATCAGTGAACACTGTAGGTGTTATGGGTCACCCTGCTTTAAAGAGCCTACTCTGAATTAATTCCATCAGTGTGGGTGGAGAGTTTCATTAAACTCTGAGAGGAAACACTGAATACCTTTTAGTAGCTTCCAAATGAAGCTTCTTACCAACAGTCAACTTGGATTTCCTTTTGTTGGCTGTGATCTTTTCCAAACAAAATAAAAATTATTTCTGACACAGTGCTTTAACTTTGAAATAGATGGAGAGAAAGATAGCTTCATAACCTGTGAAAACAGTTCTCTAATGTCTTCTGTGACTGCAGGAGCCTTCCAATATTTGACTAAATGACTCTGTCACCAGGGTTGTCTTGACTAGGGCTTGGACACTACACATTTCTAACAGAAAACCAGAGCTACAAACTGGTGTTTGAAATGCATGGGTGTTAACCAGGCAGGAAGGTTTTTAATGAGATGCTACAAAGTTGCATTATGGGAAATGATGGTTCCAGTGTTTTTTGGTGCTTGGCACATAGTAGATCAGATTTATCTGCCTCTGCTGCACTCATTTTGATCATTTAAGAAAATATATTCATCTCTTAAGTTCCCCAAATTTATGGAAGTGCAATACTAAACTGGAGTAGCCCTTTAAATGTTGTTTCACTGTATTAACAGCAGCATGGGTTGAACATGATTTTCCCTCTCTTTATCAGAAGAACACCTGCTTTATTAGCCTGTTGTTCCTCTCATTAGGCATATTAAATGTTATGTTGTGAAAATTAAAGGGTTATTTAGAAGCCTCGATAAACCTGGTTTGGTTCTAAATTATGTTGCCATGCTTTTAATTAGGATTTTAAAGCCTAAATTGCAGTTCCTTGTTGCAATTATTCTTATTCATTGGGTTTAAGGCCCAGTTGTTTATTTCTGTTCAGAAATTAAATTGAGTAGGCGTTAATTGATTCGATGGTTGGACCGTGACTAATCACTGAGGAGATATGTGGACCCTCAGGCTAGACCAGCTGGAAACCTTAAAATAATGCCTGAACTGTTACAACAAGGTCTACAGTCATGTTCAGCAAATTCTGATATGAGTGTCAGGTCGAGGTTGTGATTTGAAGTGTGAGGGAAGCAGTGGCGGGCCATACTAATTAAGTCCCATTAGTTTTTGTCAGGTGGAAGCGTGTTGATTAGAGGACCTGACTGAGGCCTCCTGAAGGGATTTCTGGCAAACAACAAAGCCAATGTGACACCTCGGCTGGAGTGCTCTGTGATTAGAGGCTGTGAGCAAGCCGTCTTTCTTGTATTCATGAAGGTCCCTCCACAGGAAAGAGGCTTTAATTGCTTCTGGAAGTTCATTACAGTGTGATTGCTGTGCTGTGAAATTGTCGTAAGCTTGATAATGGCAAAATTAAATTTGGAACTTGAGTTGTTTGCTGTTCTGTGTGCAGAGGAATAGTACAAGGGGAAGTTTACTTCATATATATGCCACATCAACGGTCAGCATCCAGCAGGAGGAAGCTAATCAGTAGATTTGACAGATAACAGTGAGAAAGTCTACCAAAAGCCTGCTTTGCCTGAAGGCTACAACATGCAGCTGCTGTGTTAAAGGGCCACTTCGCAGATTTTCAACCTCAGTCCTATCGTTCCATAATAGGGAAAGGATACCAATGGGTCGTATAAAGTAGCAAATGTGTTCTGTGGCTGTGGAGGAGCCCCGGAAACCTCCACCAGTCTACGTCATCTGGCCTGGGATCTTGCTGACTACACTTCCTCATTCTTGTACAGCAAGCACCCTGGGTGTTGTAGGAATTGAACTGAAGCGAGATGGGAGCAACCGCATCCTTTACTCTGGTCCTATGGCACCAATTTAAAATATTGCTTTTTCCAACTACAGACAGCATCGACTTTGACTGACAGTGGCTTTTTCCAGCGGCAAAATGCTACTTTAACAAACCGCCAAAGTACAATCTGACATTTCTGATTCCAAAATGAAAGAAAGAACCTTTAAAAATAGCAAATAAAACATTTTTCCCCCTTATAATTAAAAGCTTAATTCATAAGAAGTAAGACACCCTTTCTCAATTCAGTAAACTCAAGGGTTTTGCTGCCATGGCTGTTTGGCATGACTTCACTTAAAGGTACAGTGTGTAGTGTTTAGGGGCATCTAGTGGTGAGGTCCTAGATTGAATCTGATTGAAACACTATCCCGCTCACAAATGCACAAGCTACGGTGGCCTTCAGCGACAAGAAGCTAATTGAACAGATTTTGGTTGCAAACTTCTCACAAACAAAATGTTGGCAGGCAAAAACAAACACTCTTCTTCTTCTACGTTTTCCTACAGGTGCATTTCCGGCAGGCACCCACTAAATGTAAAAATGTGAAAGGCCCGTTCTAGAGACAGGTTTGTCTGTTCTGGGCTTCTGTAGCTGCAAGATGGCGGCCTCCATGGAGGGAGACCCACTCCTCACGTAGATAAAAACGGCTCATTCTAGGGTAATAAAAACACAATAATTATTATTTTGATGGGATTATACTAATTAAAAAATACTAATGAATATCATATTTCATTTTTGCAGCTAAATGCTACACACTGGACCTTTAAAGGCCGGCACACACGGTGTCCAGCACCACTGGCACACGTCGGCTGCTTTTCAGCCGATTCAGCATGTTGGTCAGTCACACTGTCCAGTGTGCCTGATCGCACACTAGCTTGTTAGCTTGTTGTGCTAACCTCAGTACACGTTGCTAACGGCGTACGGCTAAAAGAGTCATCCTGACTAAACGTTTGCTTAAAATAAAACAGTATATTGACTTATCCTGCTGTGCAGTAACATTGTTTTCCTGTATGTGTTTGTTGTTCACGTGAAAAAGTCGTGGGGTTTCTGACGCTTGCATTGGGACTGGTGAGCTTTTCCCTCGCTGTCCTCTTCCTGTGGTCAAAACAGTGAATAAAATGTCACATTTTAGAGTTACAGTTACATAAATCTATGTTCTTCTCATAATATTTTACCAAGACATATTTTCAGTTTTAGTTAGATTTCGGTACTTATATGTCTCAGAAGGAAATAGCTCTGAGGTGTAGCGGTAGACTCCATGTTTGCTCACGGCAGGATGAACTTTAGTGACCTTTGTTCTTCAGCTCTCATGGTGTATAACACTGTGATCGTCTCAATTAGATTAATAATTTGATATTACGGTAAATTATGTCAGTCCCATGACAGTATTGAGACATTTGTTTTTATTGCGGGATCACGATATTCAATATATCGTTATATCCCTAGAATTTAATGATATTTTAGCAGGTTTTAAAGGACTCCCATTTCGTACACATCCCAGGCTGTCGAACGTATCACCAGTTTAACAGACAAGTCTCTCTCTCAAGAATGGTCACACAAACAAAAAAAGTACATGCACTTCATCATCAGACTATGTCCAATAATAAGAAGTCCACTAAGGCATTACTCTGAGTTGTTTACATGAGGACGGTTCTATTAATATTCCTGTTTCCATGCTACAGAGGATGGTGTGATTAATGGCTGAGACACCTCCCCCACAGCATCACAGTCCCCCTCCAGTATTCAATCTCAAACCTGATCTTTCTGTTGATATGCTACTATGGTACCCTTGTGGCTATCTTTGTGCAAATACTGTAATTAAACTGTGCTTTGGGCTTTTTCAACATGGGGGGAAATGCACACTCATCTGTAAATGGACTCTATAGTGCCACAAAAAACTCAAGGAGCTAGCTTTTAACCTCAAAAGTGTTAATAACGACAAATGCTCCCATAGAGTCACAATTGACATTTTAACATGTCATTATTTAATGGTTCTTTAGTCAGAGCAACAATGTTGGCAATGTGGAGCTATTTTAAGATAAAAGCTTATGACAACAGTAGAGCAGACTGCAAACTATGGCTGGGTACTTAGCAGCAGGTAACGTTAAAGCTAAATGATCTAAAGTGGCTGTATTTCACTCAAAAGGATTACAACAGCAGAACATGCAGCATTGTGCAGCGTAAAGACACAGCTAACAGTTAGCTTACCCAGTGTTTCCCACAGGATTTAGTGAGACTGTGGTGGGTGGACCTCGGATTTTTGTGAACATTTTCAAGTTAAATGCATCAATCTGGTGCACTTTTGCAAAATTAAGAGTCTAGATCTCTTAGAACATTGTGCTCTTGTTAACAATGTTGTGCTCTATTAAACAATGTAATCATAAACACATTGTACAGATATGAATAGTCAGTCAGGGCTTGACATTATTTTTTTTGCTCACCGGCCACTGTGGCTAGTGGTTTTCCAAAGTTAGTAGCCACTCAGCATTTTCACTAGCCACATTTTGTGGGACATTGTTTTATTTGATTAAAGTTGACTATGGTGTGCTTCAATGTACTTAAATAACTATATTTACAACCCTTTTAAATTTAAATGACTAATTTAAACACCCAAATCAATCAGAATCAGCTTTATTGCCAAGTAGTTTTCACGTACAAGGAATTTGTCTTGATGTAATGGTGCATAACAAAAAA
>JAOVVB010245752.1:0-21149 GCA_028570985.1 Heterobranchus longifilis | reverse complement strand
GGGCTGAACAAGTCGATATCAGGGGAGTTTCTTTAACGCAGATTACTAAATATCCCTGCTACTATACTAGACCGCACAGCTGTATGCATACTGAGTCCACAGCCAAATTGAATTCCATGCTTTCTGTGGACTCCCACTGTGTAGAGAATCCACAGAGGGATAACAGAGTAGCAGTGGTGCTGTTGTTTAATGTATTGTGCGCAGTGAATGCTGAATATATTCTCACTCGGGCACGTACTGTACATCCCCTCTAGATACAGTGGAAGGTAGGCTGCACAATTAATTACAAAAAAGTTCACCATACAATGAATCTAAGCAAACGTGCATGGTAGCTTCCTTATCTTAAGCCTGATTGTGAGCTTATTTAAAAGAGATAATTCACTATATATTTTTTTTGTCCCCGGCAGAGGAGGAGCGGAGGGAAGCAAGAGGAGCGGCGCTGATCCATATGCACGGTCGGATCTGGTTTAATTGCAGCGTCGGGGGGGCGCTGGGATCAGATGATGTGGACGAAAGGCTAACGGTGTGAGGCACCCACCCTGAGGATGTGCTGAAACAGGAGATGTGTGGCCAGACAGGCAGGAGGGGGGGGGGGTGAAACAGAGGGAGGTTCAGTCTCTGAGGATCAACTGTCTCCAAAAGTTTCAGAAAAATAAGAGAAATACGGCGATGTGAGATTATGCATTGTGGACATAAATAATTCAAGACATACCTTTTTGTATCCAGAAAGGATTATTTGAAGATACCTTATATTTTCCACGGTGCCTTTCATAAAGAAAAACATCCTGATATTTTCACAACATGTACTGAATGTTGGCTGGACTTCAGCTGGTTGGTGATTTTATATTTTATAAAACAGAAAACAGCACAGAAGCATTTGTCCACCAACTGCCTCATTAACAAATGTGATCTCATGGCGAAGCGTATAAATAGCACGCCACTTTCCACGTGTTTTGCATGTCATGTAACGCATTTTTAGCTTTTTGTGCGTCATTTTACACCCCGTGCTCGTTCTGTAATCCACGGACCACGGAGAGAAGCCAAACACCGGCCACTAAAATTGTTAAAGTATCTCTTTAAGTTAAGTTGACATTTAATTTCACACGGGACACAAACAGCCGTCACCTGTGTGTTTGTTTGTTTGTTTGTTGTTAACAAATTGCCGTGTTATTAATTCACCATTTCCTGAGACCACGCTGCTCATTCCTGGAAACAAAACTTTCACCCCAGAGAAAACAAAATACCTTGGACTACAGGTGAGCACACACACACAGTTTCTTATGAAATAAGAGGCAAGAAAAACTAAGCCAGTAAGGGTCTGTCCGTACTTTGTTTATGATCCGTTCAGTTATGTGTAGTAGCAGAAAAAAAAATCAATCATTAGTGCAGTTTGAGGAATGACAGAGATAGTCACGAGAAGGGGAAAAAGAAACAACAGGAGTTATATCAGGAGTCAGACGGGGATACAGGTCTTCGTAGGGGTGGTCACAATAGAAGGCGCCCCCCTGCTTTTCCAGCTTATGGTGTCAGCATGCCCTTAAAACTCTCAGGAGTCCTTTATCACCGTGTTCAGACTCCATAAAAGGCTGCTTATTACACTAAATCTGTCATGTGCTTTAATATGGATCACAGTTTGATCCCCCACCATCAATCACAAAAAAACACTACGGCAAAGTCAATGGCATAAGAGCCCAGGATGGATCTCTGCTGTCCAACTTCCTCAACACTGATGGTTTTAACTCATCGGGGTGTGGAGATTTTTTATCATGCTTGATTTTCATCCCCTAAAAAGTTACAAAGGGTGGTCAAGGACTGCAAGACACACGACTTGTGTTTTACACCAGGATTAATTTGGTTCCTCTGCGAAACATTTGACACAGAATCGCCTGCAGGAAGAACGCAGGATGGATGTAGGATAAATTGCAATGCTCACAGGAGAGCGGTGTAAAGCGGGCAGATCGATGCCAGAGAAGAAGCCTCGGGCAAAATACAACAAAGCGGGATGCAGCAGAGGCGTCCTGGTGACTTGGCAGTTTAGGGCACATACCATGTGATAAGTCCACGGTGGGATTAAGCCCAGTTTGTTACCCTTTCCTTGTCTTGTACAACTTATCATAAAGGTGCTCCATGTAGCTGCTTTTACAACATTACCATAGGCAAACAAATTGCTTCCGACACCTTGGTATGAAGAAAGTGTCAGCAGGACTGGCAGCTTCTCGTGCATTCGTCTTTGTTCTTTGGCTGTGCTTTAGAGGACATACGTGTTGGACAGGATTTGTTTTCCATTGGCCATTGAGAGATGCTCTAAAAGATTTAGCTCCATTCGTGCTGGAAGAACAGCGCTCCTTTTCCTGGTTTTCCTGCCATAAATAAATCCAACAAATTTCCTCCAAAATCCGACAAGATGACAGAAGAAAACGCTGTGCAGGGACTTGAAAAGACGTCCCACTGTCTGCTTCTCTGTTTAACAAATATGTGCTAAGTTTCTAAAAGTGGAGGGATGTGACATGACTAAAGAAGAGACTCAATCTGTGTTGCATGTTGTGTCAATTTCAGACATGCTTTCTTTTCGTGGCAGCTGGATTCTTATCGCAATATCACAGGAGAGTCTGCAGCGGTTCGGACCAATCAGCGTCCTGTGAGGAGCTACTGGCGGCTGCGTTGTTTAGGTGTGCGTGTGCTGGGCGACTGTTCCAAACAATGGCAGCTCCTAAAAAAGTGAGGGTAGATGCTGCAACAGCATCAGTTGCATCAGAAATCTAGAGTCTTCATTGAAAGAAGAGCAAAGAACGACTTTTCTCAATGGAAAATATGTTTTTCTTTCCCCCCCCCGACTGGCTTCAGCAAGAGTTTGATAGACAGATGGTTCATCCCATTTTTAAAAAAAAAAAGTGCCTTTCCAATGACGGTTTCTCACGTGGTTCTGCGTAACAAACCATCTGACGGCGTCAGGTTATTCTCTTCCTGCAAGTCCAATCCCTTTTCCTTTATTCACACAGTGATGTTCAAACACGCAGTCCATCCCCTGAAGTGCTGACACCATCACACCGCCTTGGACATCTTTTTTTTTGGAACACTTGGTTTTCATTTCTGACCTCCATCCCATATCACAGCTTCTCTGTTTACCATCTGCCCTGTCACTCCAGACAGTGTGGCATCAAATAGAGCAAAAAAAAAAAAAAAAAAAAGCTTTAAAAGAAAAAGAGTGACCCTGACTGAGCTCCACTGCTTCTCCACAGATTGTATGTGACAGTTGTCTCTCAGCCAGTGCTTCTCATATGTGTTTCTCTCCCGGAGCGATGGCAACGCTGCTGCCAAGACGGGGACAAAAAGGCAACACCTGACTCCTGACGTGCTGGAAAAAGTGAACCTTTTAGCAGCTCGGTCTGTGAGAATGACGTGTACGATTTATACAGCTAATGAGGGAGTTGACTGTTTGGAGGCAGCAGCGAGAGGAGATACGATTCAGCAGGAAGACAGTGAAACAGGTACTTTAAAAGATGATTTTAAAGCCTGTAACAACAGAAGATAGTGTTTGCTGTTATTATTCTGACAGGAGTTGGAAGGTCACTCCACCACTCCGTAACGCCAAAATGGCAAAGATTAACTGATGCTGAGGTCGTGACTGAAAGGTCTGATACCAAGATAAAGTTAACGCAGACAAAAGCTACCCTTTACAAATGTAATCCACTTTAGCTTATGGCCTCTCCCATGACAACAACAAAAAACAGCTGTTACATAAAACATAACACAGTTACTTACAAAAACTTACACCAGGAAAGGAGCCTATTTTTGAGTGTGTAAACAAAAATGTAATTAATGGGAAAACAGGACTTTTCACAGACATTTGATCTCTATATAGTAACAGAAGATTAATCTGCCAGCGTAGCAGATACGTCGCTCCACAAGTTGAGTTCCAATTTTGTGACTTAATTAAAAAAAAAAGCCCTATTAAAGCTGTATATGTGGGTGTAAAACACAAGCAGGTTTAGTGCAGAAAATAGCAATGTGGTTTTTTTTGCAGGGAACTCATATTGCAAAAGTACTTATCATAATAAATATCAAATATATGTGATTGAGTGGAGTTTTGATGATGATTTTCTCTTCTTGCTTAAGAGTGTAAATGAAACAAGTGACAATAATGCAAGTTTTACAGTGTTGGTGACGCAGCATGTCGTTCAATATTCAGACTCATGCAATCGTTCTGACCTGTGAGGTTGCGCAGGCCCAGCTGCCTCAGGCCGTAGTACCCGTCCCGCCGGTAGTTGAGGAAAATGGCCAAAGAGTAGCGACCCTCGTAGAGTTTGGTGCCGCGGATGATCCGCAGGTTCTCCAGTGGCAGGTAGTCGAACTGGTTGAGAGCCACAAGCACGTAGCCGGTCACTTCTCTGATCGACTGCACGGAGAAACACAAGAGGAGCATATTTATGTGACGCTCAGATTCCAGCGGCTACAGATTTCAAGCAAATGCTGTTCTGAATGTTGTGAAATGCATTACAAATTATAGGATTTTCTCCCAACACACAAATATTAGCAAACAGTTTAAGTGAAGTAACAATGTTAAAAGCAGCCCAAGAATTACACTTTTATTGGACTCTAACGCCAGCGTTCAATCAAAATAATCTTCCCTTTATGTCGCAATAAATTTTTATTAACCATAACCACAGTCTTTTCTTAAGCTTCACTAATTGTTTTAGTTACCTCACCCTAACCACAATTTATTTCTGCATCCACAATCTTTCCTTCATTTTTTCCACTGTATTTTCCAAATGCAAATATTGGAATAATCTGAATATAATCTGAGGTTTTGCAGAAAAGTAAAGGTTTCCATTTGATTTAGGAAACTAAAACATAAACATAAAAGTATAAAATGATCATATGACTTAAGTCAGTGATCTAAAGAGTTGTTGGGGATTAACTACACTATTCATCACTATTCATTTTTTCATTTTCAATGCCAAACGGCCTTTAAAAACATTTTTTTTTTAGCCATGTCTGCCTCATGGAACACACTTAAGGCGGTAATGCATTCCTCTCATTTTCTGTGCACGGTGCATGTTATTTGCATTTTGAAATGTCAAGCTGATGAAAGGTTTGGACATACAATCCAAAGTGATTAAAATGTCAGCTCAATTGCAGACTGATTACACTTCTCCTCTGATTACAGTCTCTCAGCTGTTCTTTGAGGCCATGATACTAGAAAATATGACATTTGTAGAGCCAATCATAAAGGACAATATTTTCAAATACAAATAAAGTCGGTTTTAAATTGTATTTATATCCTGTAGGTTAAAGGCATCACATGGGAACTCTCCGTCAGGTGTGATTGGATTCCTAAGACACCTAAAGCGGAAAAGAATAAAAATAACTTGTCCTCAGTTCTCGGTGATCGGCCTCGGCTGAATGCTTCAGCCACATAATGTGTGGGAATAGAGAGATCCAGAGTGCCTTGCTGAAGAACATGGCAGACCTCAACTATCTGCCCCATCGTGCATCAATTGACCTTCTTAAAATCCGGCTGATTACCTTGGTGTTACGCACTCGATGAGGCAAATTAATTCAACTGGGCTGAAGGCGAGCACTTTGAAATTTTGATTTTTTTTTTTTTTTAGAATTCTCCATAAAAGTGTCCCCATGTTCTCTAAAGGAGACTTCAGGGTTAAAGGTCAACGATACACAACGCTGAGCTGAGGAAGAACTGCTTTTAGCAGCACGATCTTCACACACAGAGTCATTGACACACAGCTTGAAGTGTGTGCATGCGAGTGTGTGTGTGTGTGTGTGTGTGTGTCTTCTAAAACACAACTTATCCCCTCGTTGCTACATCTCCGTCTCTGTGGCCATGCAATATTCATCTGAGTCACTCAAACAGCAGCCTGGGCTTACTTATACACACACAGAAACTCTCAAACACACACACACACACAACAGCTGTTAAATGCCACACTAACACATTTCTCCGACCACCACTGACAAGTCTAATTAGAAGTACGTTTAAAAGGAAGGAAACAGATCTGCTTACAAGGTTCAACACTTGTACAGCGGAGGCTTTGTTAGCAAACAGTTGGCAGACACACATTTCATTCCTGTAGCTTTCTATTCTCCTTCTCTTTTTATTTTGTACTCAAGTTTTTCGGACAGTGTCAGCAGCCACTTGTTTTCACGTGGGCGCCACCGAGAGTGTGTAACACGCTTTCTTTAGTCGATTAGTCATTTTTCATGCTGATTGAATTATTTCCATGAAACTTATGAGCACACGTCTGGTAAACACCAGATTTAAAGTGATGCTTTTGCAGGATTCTTTGTGGAGAAACTCAGTTTTACAGATCTGTCGATGAAATCAACTAATGGACAAAATCGTATGAGTGTTAGTCGACTAAGAATTTCTTTAATCGAGGACAGCTTCATCCATATGTATTGCAAAAAGTATTGCGATTCGATATTACGATTTATTGCAATTTTTGTTTACGTTCTTAACACCAGACCATGGGAAAAAAGTTTAATTATACACTGCTAGAGACTTTTACTTTGGAAAATCTCTACATTGATACAGTAAATGTTTTTGTTTTACAGCATGTATGTAGTCAGAGAAGTCAAATATATCAGTCATTGTCAGAAATTATGGAGCAATGTGTTTTTATAGCAACTCAATATTCAAAATGCATCTCAAGGTACAACTATGGGACTTTTACTTTGGAATATATCTAAATGAATACAGTAAAAAAAAGCTTGATTTTGTGTCTGTATGTAGTCAGAGATGTCCTCAACTCAAATGCATCATTGTCAAGATTTTATTTTTCTCCCAGCAACCCTCAAATTAAAGAATAAAGACATGTCCCTTTTTTCCTCAGATTTTCCCCCATAGTCACTCGTGCAATAGTGTGTGTTTCTGTGTCAGCAGTGTCGGCATAAAGCCTTATACTGGTGCTTCTCAAAGTCCGTTCGCTGCAGCCGGGGCGTAGCTCCGCCCACGGTGATTGTGATTGGTTTAAAGAAATACAAACAGACCAGGGAGGTTTTCTCACTATACCAGAGTGAAAGCAATTAAATCCAGCCCCCCCCCCCCCCCACACACACACACACACACAGCGCTGTGGCTACACGAGACGACTAGTGCAGCAACAAGGATATGATCCCTCACCGGCTTCCCACACTGAACACAATAGAGCTGGCTTCCCGAAGCAGCAACACTGCCGTGCCTTCAGACTCTCACTGATCATGAAATAATAACCTCTCATTTAAGCACATTTCAAATATCCTGTAACAGGACATGAAGGAAAAGGGTTCTGAAGCTACGAGACATCCTAATGACCAGAGACATGCCAGATGATTGGTTAGGAGGGAGGGAGGGGATGAGTAATGCGAGGTTTGATTGGCTGCTGACCCCTGGGTGACGCTAGTGGAGACTGACAGTTAGGACACAGCATGTGGAAGGCCTGCATTTCAGGATAATAGCAGGTAACTGAAGTTCGCTTCTATATTGAGCGCTCGGCAAACGCGCGCACCTGCCAAGTTGGCTTATTGTAGCACTTACACAATAGGAAACAGACAGTGGAGGTGCTTATTAGCAAGATCACAATGTGTCAATCACCTGAAGAGTGAAAGAAACAACATAATAAAAGAGCACAATCCATTTCAGCGGAGGCTTTGATTAGCATACTTATTGCAAAAAATAATTTCTATTGTGAGGTACTCCACTGCCTGTCAAAGACCCTTAGTGAAATCATTTCTGTCAAATGTTTTGTTAGAGAGTTGGCAAGTTCTGCAACTTTGTACAACTCTATGCAACTCGTGGCTTGTTGATCCGGTCGAAAGTTGTGCCGTTTCATCATTTTGACCCCACCGTGACCCCCGTGTTTGCTGCTGGGGGCCGGGGCGCCTCATGAGCCGTAACCCCCAGGTGCCTGCCAGGGGCGCTATGACTGGGAACGGGGGAGGCTGCTCCCGAAACGCGACCCAGCTGTAGGCATGCACTCGGCTGCTGGCAGACTCCACAGTGCTTCCACTGTGCCCCTTCTCCCTGCCAGCCTCCGGGACCCGCCGGCAAAACCAAAGAAAAACTGTTTCCCTGTTGCTTAGCAACCGCAGGAAAGCCTTCCAGCGGGAGCGAGTGGAAAGCAAAGAGGGAGGGAGCAGGCAGAAGAAAGAAAAAAAAAAAACAGACTTAGAAAGGATTTTTTGTTGTAATTTACCTAATTAAATTAAAGGATTACTCTGCCCTTTCTCAGTAATTTTCCTTCGCTTTGACACTAGTTAATTTCCTTCCACTGCCATAAATTCTTTTCTTTCCGAAAGCTTTCTAGATCAATATTTATCTGCATTCCTCTGTGCTGGAGGAGGGAGGTCCGGAGGGAAGTAAACACAAGCACCTGCATTTCCCCTCCTGCCGCATCAACTGCGCTCAGTTTCAGAATCACAAACACAGAAGCTGAAGGACTCGGAGAAGCTGCCCACCACTGCCTTGTGGGTGATGTGCTCAGACTTAACAAGGCGGACGCTGTTCCTTCCCTTGTATTTTCTCAAATAAATATACACTTAACAAGGTGAGTGGGAGTGCTAATTTGTAGCAACAAGGTGCATGAACCCTGGATTGCTCACAAACACAGACCTCATTCCCTTCATCCTCCTCGAAAATGACCCTTAGCTCGCGACATTAGAGTCGAAAAGTGGCTCAAAAAGGGAAAAAATCCTCTAAATTTCTACTGGCACAAGTCCAGGTCATTATTTTAGATTCCATTTCGAGTGAATCTTTTGATTCCGGCTTGACTCTGATGGATCAGAGTGGGTTTTTTTCTGTTAAGAGAGCCACAACGGGGTTGTGCAGAAATTCACTCACACATTTACACAATCTCACCACACATACGAGCCTCAGATATTCCGATAACCCCCACCTACGCAGAAAAGAAAACACTGCCAGGAGGCACAGACAAGACTTAGTCGACACAGGTCAACTACCCATGATGCATTGCAAGTATAACGTTTCCTCTAGCTCTTTTCTCCATCAATCGCAGGCAATTAGTGGCCTAGTGTGGAGCGCTCAGTCAAACAGAATCCTTTGCAGTCCCGGCAGGCTTGTTTCCTCTCTTCTTTTGCTTTACCTCTGGGTGAAATGCGAATTTCACATGTTGGTAAATTGCTCTTCGTATCTCCAGGATACATTGCACTGAGGCCAAGACAGAGGAGCCAAAAGTGCTTTATCTATACCACACAACATAATCATGATAGAAGGCGGCTGTGCTGTCTTGGAAACAGAAACTGCTGGACACGAGGATGTGAGTTGCTGTGCTCAGGCACCTGTAACTCCTCCGCATACAGCAGGCACGGCCAAAGTCCGGCCCGGGGGCCATTTGCTGCCCTCGGCCCCTGGTTGTTCTATGAAAATATACTGTATGTGGCCCGCCACATGATATTGGTTAATCAATCTAGTTCACTCTGCACTCTGCACTACGCAGGCGGAACTAATGTGTTTCTTGTTTGGGTGCATACATGAATTATATTATGGCACTCAAAATAAAATCCTTAGAGTACAATTGATTTGTATGTGAGGTTTTTTTTTGTTCAAATTACCCATCTGATGCAAGAGGCAGCTGGCCCCCAGGTATTTTCACATTATCTAATGTGGCCCCCAGGTATTTTCACATGATCTAATGTGGCCCCCAGGTATTTTCACATTATCTAATGTGGCCCCCAGGTATTTTCACATTATCTAATGTGGCCCCCAGGTATTTTCACATTATCTAATGTGGCCACTCCTGACATATAGTATTGAAATTAACCAATAATTGTCTTGCAAAGTAAAAAGTTTATCAATTAAAGGGATAATTTCATTTTTTTAAAGTTAGGTTGTATGTACAAGTACCTCAAAATAGTACTTAAGTGCAGTAATTGAGTTGATGTACTTTCCATGCATGTTTTTTTTTATGTCCATTAACCTTGAACTGTGAAGATAATACAGAAGAAATAATTGGAGAACAAATGCAGATTGAACTGGAGAATCAAAGACAAGAAGCACTGAAGCTCAAACCCGCACACTGAATAATTGGTCACCCATCTGTATGTCTCATAACCAAAATAACTCGTTATGTTGGGATTTGTAGTTTGCTGTGATCCAACATTATGCTACTGAGGGCTCAATCCAAGTGGGTTTATTTCCACCATGGAGTTAATTCTCTGTTATTTATTTTATAAAGTGTAATCTACTCTGGTCTCTCCCTGACAGTGCTGCTTTCATCAGGCTAAGCCGATTTGGATACTCTTAAACAACATCAGTGGGGTGACGCAGCTGGATCTCAGAGAGAAAAAAAAAAAACACAGCTTTGTTATCTCAAAAATAATGAGATATTTAAGTCATGCTCATGAGAAAACAACGTTTGATAGCTTGAGATAACGATGTAATTCAATGGTTATCTCGGGATAGCAAACATAAGCACTGCAAACTGGTACGTTGCTGTGTTTAGATAATGAGATAGTTAGGACATGATCGTGTGAAAACTGTTTGACATCTCGAGATAATGATACAATTACGTTATAATCTCAACAAAGCAGGCCTAAGAATAGTAGGAGCTATACAAATGCAAATATTAGACAGCAAGACTACAAACGTCGGACACCACCAGGGTCAGATCTCTGCATGACTACAAATGACTAATTACGGATGAATATCAAAATATAATTAGATAAGCTAAATTCTATATACCTAACTAAATTAATGAGCATAATAATCATGTGGCAGTTAAAAGGTATCTTGTTTATTTATCAAATATCAAAATGTGTGTGTAGGGGGGCCCCCAAAAAGTAATGTAGTGTAATCTATCCATTTAATCCGGCACCACAGAAGAAGAAGAAGAAGAAGAAGAAGAAGAAGAAGAAGAAGAAGAAGAAGAAGAAGAAGAAGAAGGAGGAAGTATGGAAAGTAAAAGGATCTAGAAGAACAAGAGAGAAGTTTAGGGTTAGGAGGTGCAGTGCAGTGGAGCATTTGCAGGAAGTGCACAGTGATAAGGGGAAAGGAAGTGGAGCACAGAGGAGAGATATTTCAAAGCATAATTAATAGTGCACCTGTTCCTGTCATCTGGATGAGTGAGAGTGTAAATGAGGTAGATGGCATGAGAAGGAGCGACAGAGGGAGGAGGGACTCGGTGAAGGAGGAAGGAGGGAGAGATGGAAAGTGGGAAAAGAGAGGAGGAAGGGGGGAAAAGGCATCATGCAGGGAAAAAAGTATAATGACACCATTATAAAATACAAGAGATGGGACACATATTATGGTGATTATGGCTCATTTCCATACATATAGAGCACTCTGCCAGTGAGTCAAGGAGAGTGCAGCGGCGCATGTCAGCTGCAAACGCTGCCGACTCTCAACAGTTTGATCCGACCGGAGCGGCCCGGCGCAATCTGACTCCTCCACACGGCAGCAAAGTCAATGGGTGGGCAGGGACCTGTTTACCAATTCGCTTCAATGAGCTCCGTACGAGAAGTATGCACTCCTTCACCTCGTCCGACTGTTTGGCTGCTAAGTGCTGAGAGCACTCGGCTGTGACATTCAAGATTTTTGAGAAATCCTGTTAAAAAAAAAAAAAAAAAAAAATCAAGGCCTTTGAGAGGAGGGCCATTGACTTTGAAATAAATGAAAATCCAGCTGCATGAAAATGTCACCGTGAAAATGACTGAGTCATTCAGTACAGGTATTTCTTTTCTTTTTCTTTTTTTTTTTTTCCGTACGAAACATCTCAAGGTTTGTTGATAATACGCTGAGGTACTCGTGTGAGATGAATCAACAGGGTGAAAAGTGTGCAGGTGGGGGAGGGTGGGGCCTTTGCTCACATCAAATGGAAACCACATCAAATGCAGACGAGCGAGCGTTTTGAACCCACACACCACTTTTCATGTGAGCGGTGTGAAATCCACTCCCTTTAAGGTGTTTTAGCTTCTCCACCGGCACATTAGGGAAAAGGAAAGTTAATTTCTTGCTCGGCTCAATCAAAAGACTTTCAGTGGAGGAGTATCTACTCTCACCGTGTCCTGAATCAAGTTACACAGTAATTGTGATCAAATGCCAGGAAGCCTAAGTTCATTTTCAATCAGAAGAAGGTTAATCAATAGTGATTTTTATTATTCATTGAGTCTAGAGCGCACTCATCTTCGAGTATTTTTATTCTTCATTTTCTTAATTTAGATGGTGAGTAAGTAGAGAGGAGAGCAAATCTGATATCTGGTGCAAGAGGTGCAATTTCCTGAAGTAATTCAACATTTAAAATTAATTTAAAATTATTGATTTATAAATGCAATGAAGTTTAGGGATTGGAATCAAGAACCAAATCGTCCAATCCATCGGGAATCGGATGCCTCTGAGCTGATCAATTCCTTTTATCAATGCCGCCATGTTTTTTTTCTGACAGTTGCACACTGCAAAACAATGACGTCAAACTCGTGCGTCTACGCTGCTGGAGACTTGCAGGTAAACATCCTGTTATAATAATAATGGCCTCGTGCATGTACAGAGGCTGGGCTCCTCGCTGCAGCAGGTCCGACTCCTGCCTCCCTTTGCTGCGTGTCGTCCCTTCTCTCTTGCCCCTTTCCTGTCTACCTTCAGCTGTGCTATCAATAAGGGCAAAAAGCAAAAAGAAAATCGATAATAATAATAATAATAAAAACAACAGTGCCTTTGCTACACTGTGTTCAGACTATTTTTTTCCAAAGAAAATTGATCAGGAATCAACAAGGGAATCGACAAAGAATCGTACTGATGAGGAGAATCGATAACGGCATTGGTATCAATAAAATCTTATCAATTCTCATCCCTATCTGTGGCTGGACCGCAGCCATTGTGTTACAGGGATCGTCACCTGTGGTGTCTATAATGTGAATTCCTGGATTTTAAATTAATCTGTCGTGGTCCCAGTAATATTTTTTGTTGTGTTCTGAACTGACGGTCCACTGAATAATTTTGAAAGAGCAGCAGCCAATGGAGAAGCTGCAACTCCAGTGACGTCATCACTCACTCAGCGACGGACAGACTACTCATAGGGCTGGTCCCCAGCGTTGCTGCGGTCCAGCCAAAAACTTGTTCTGGACTGTTTCCATGTTGAATCACAATTGCTCAAAAGTTGCCACTGGATGTATTGAAAGGGAAGTTTTACGAGTCAGATACACACACTGGCATGTTTCAGTTTCAATATTCCCAGCTAGTGTTGACAATGACTTTGGGATGACACAGTGGTTCGTGTGTGTGTGTGTGTGTGTGTGTGTGTGTGTACAGGGGTGTGCCTCCAGCAGCAGCTGTGCTACTGGCTTTCGGCGCTGATATTTATTGTCTCAGACAGCCCGACAATCTCATATAAGCCTGTTTCATGAGCGCCGTCCGTGAGGCGTCTGCGTTGTCAAGACACATTTACAGTAAAGACCCTGACTCTGAAATTAAAATTACCAAAGGGGAAAAGTTTGCTGCACATTAGCAGGCAAAACTAAAACAGTGACAGTGCGGTACAGTATCTGATCCTTAAGCCGCAGTGAAAACACTAATACATAACTCATGAGGCGAGGCTGTTGTAGCAACCCAGCAACAGTCGCATGGCGTATCGCATTATGCTGTAGCCTTTGGGGACCCTACATAATGCAGTTATGTGACAAAGCTAGTGCACGTCAGCCACAGGCTGGCTTCTGCTCACTTGACAGTAGCTACGGAGGAAAAAAAAAGAAAAAGTGAGAAGCATGTTATCTCCTATAGCACCTAGCTCCTGTATCTCATATTTAAGTCCCTCATTATTCATGGTCATCCCAGCTTAGGACAGAGATTTTGAAAGCTGGCAGGATCCCTGAGGGGAGGGGCCAATCCGAAGCATGGGGGGCCCCCCCGACGCCTCCACGGAGAGGAGAAGGAAGGGGAAGCTGAGTGGCCTTCGAGGCACAATGTCAGTTCACTCCTCCTGGCGAGAAAAGGTGCTTAACGGCCCTTCCAAGTGATTGATGATTGGGCCCCGGTGCAGACGGAGGATGTAGCCATCGGTAGACAATGCAAGACTTTGCTTGGATAATCAATTTATGGCAATGGCAAAGAAGACAAAAACACATGGATTCCCAGTGTGGAAGGTTGTGAATGTGAACAGATAATGATTGCGTTATAAGAGGTCATCGAGGACATAAATCATACCACCATGTTCTCACAAAGTTCTACTGCACCCTCCTTCATGCACCATCATGCTAACCATTATATTCCTCTACATACACAACTATTCTCTCACAAAACTCAACTTCAGAGTTATCAAATGTAAATATTACAAAAGTAAGATTTCCTTGTCTTTTTAAATTATAAAGCAGATCTAGGTGCCATGAAAGTATCAAAAACGCTCAATACACAGAAAAATACACGCAGCAAGTATTCAGAAACTGTGCCTTTAAACAAGTTGTGATGTCACAACTATACGATATGAGTGCTGCCACGGTGCCGTTACAGTCAATCCCCGACTGCAATGTCGGTACAGAGATGCAGAGAGCGCAGATGTGGAAGACCCGGAAACGCTGACCAATCAGAGCAGACTGAGTTTTTTCGGAATCAAAAATAATGTTTTTTTGTGTGTTTTTTTTTTTTTTTTTTACATTAAAGCATGTAAACATGTTCTAGTTGAAATACAAAATGCAAGTATGAATCTGAAAATGAGCAGAATATGTCTCCTTTAAACAAACACAAGACTATACAGCCATGCTAGCTGCACTGCTGTCCAAGTCATGCTGCTATGGCTAAAAATGTTCATAATACCACATATGGAGACAAGCTCTTAAAAATCACTGCTCATATTGTATAATTCTATGATTCAGGACGACTGTTACCCCATCAGGTATCTCTTGATGTCACTGCAGCCACATGGCCTGAACATTGAAGCAAAAATACATCTATTAACCTGAAGATTAGCAGAATATGGGGCCTTTAAAACAACTGAACTCTGTCTTTCTACACCAAACTATAAAACTACAAATATATTCAGGCCAGGTAACCAGGCAGCTGTGGGACTGATTACAACCATGTCAGATTTGATCTGTCTTGTCTCTTTATACAGTCAGGACATATATCTGTGTGTGTGTGTGTGTGTGTGTGTGTGTGTGTGTGCATTGGTTAGGGAGGGTATTTGTCAGCCATTTTGCCTCAGTAGAAAATGATGGCAGTGGCATCATCAGCGGTTATGAAGCACACCACGTTTCAGCGCTAAACTACTTCATTACTCTGGAATCAAATTGCCCTAATCAGAGATGGATGTCCTGATTTGTGGCAGCACGAGGTGTGTGTGTGTGTGTGTGTGTACGCACCTGTGTGTCTGTTTGTGGATATGCACATGTTACAGGTGCATCCATGCGTGCACACGCTGACATGCATGTGTTTTTAAAAGGGTGGGTTGGCAATATAAATCAATTTGACTACATAATGAAATCTGAGAAAGCACACATGACAAATGTCAGTTACAACACAAGATTGCTCAATTTGGTTATATCATAATTTACAGCATGTAGCACGGCTGAGGCCTATAATGCTACCTGGCTAAGTGAAAAGATGTCACAGTGTTCATGTGGTTCCCTGTGCATACGATATCTTATAGCCAATCAGCAGCTGGACACCTGTCAGAAGGTGTTAATGTATGGTGACGTCATACAGCACGGACAAACTCAAGGATGTGGTTTCTGTTTTGTTGCAATTATTTTATTTATTTGTTATCTTTTTATGGTTTTATGCTTTTTGTCTTGAGTGATTGATAGATTAATTGGCCCCTATTGTGGGGCAAAAACGCCTAAAAAGACAAAACCAAATTACAATGGCTGTACCACACAGACTATATGCATGAAAGTTTCTTGTGAAAGTGTCAGAAACACTCTGAGTGATACAGAGGAAGTCGATGTAAGATGCTTGAGTCAAAGAAGTTGTATGTTGCAAAGACATACAATATAACAATCTAAAATCCTGCCAATAATATCAAATGTCGTTCACATATAAAACATTGCTTTAGTTACCTGACCCAACAAGTTGGGCACAAACAGTGTTTCCCGCTTTAACTCACCTCAGCAACTCCTCCTTTCTTATCTCTTATTAAACTATAAATATGAAATCCTATTTTTCTGGGCTTGTTTTGGCTTCTCTTTAAATTATATATTTAAGATGAGGGAGTGATATATGCCTGTTGTTTTCAGTTTTGTTCAGCTCTCGGGATTTTTGGTTGCAATCCAGCTGGATCAGGAGCACATAATAGAGAGCAAAACCTGCCCTGCAAAAAAAAAGAGGACTAAACTCGAATATTATCTGTACAATAATGTTTTTTAACTTCGTGATGTGATTTTTCTTGAAACAAAGAGGCATGTGTTTCAGACCGGGCTCCAGCCATCGGCGAGCATCCAGCAGCAGAGCGGATTACTGAGCAGGACGGAAATACACAGAATAAGTTTCCTGCCAGTAAGTAACCACCTCCTGAGGCGTAAGTTGAGGAGTATAGGAGATGAGTGTCTGCATACATATTTCAAGTTGTACAATGCACTAGGTAATAATAAATAGGAGAGAGTTGACAGTAACTAATGGAGTCAACAGTCATTTAAGGACAGAGAGGGAAAGTTTAACATGATGGAACAGAAAGAAACAGAACTGTGGCTGGTGTCAGGAGCTCTGGGTGAATCTGTGTGGTTGCCTGGAGTCATTTTTAGCTGAAATTTGCTGCTTTTGTCCCTTAAACCGTTACATTGTTTTGCTGAGCTGACATAATTAGCCTGTAAGCTCCAATCAGGCAGCGCTTCTAAAAAATAAAGAATAACAAGACGAAGAGCTGTACTCGTGGCTCTGTGAGGCCGTGCTCAGGCACAGTGGTGTTTTGAGCTAACTGCTAAAATTATCATGCTAATACCCTCACAGTGACAATGCGGACATGCAGATGGGAAGTCATTGGCATTCATCATCTGGGGACCATGAATGTCTACAAAACTCCATGCCAGTACATCCGATAGTTGAGACATTGCAACACGTTGTCATTCCAAACTCGTCACACACAGATGGTCAGGACCCCACGGCGTCACTTTTTAACAGACGGGGTATTCCTACACTTCAAACTGTGACGCTCCACTATGGTCGCAGTTTTAAACACGTGGTTAAAAATACGTGCCAAGTCTATTTTTGACGGAAGTCGCGCTGAAGCAGCACAGAGCAGATCGAGCCAGACAGGAAGTGGGGCACAGGAAAAGCATAGAGCATCTGGTCGATTTTCAAAATAAAACACCACGTGCATGTGCAGTGCAGAGGATGGAGCAAAACCGTGGCACAGCTGGAACGAGCCCTGTGGAATGAACGGGTAAGTATCTTTGTCACGTTGACTTCTGGGTTTACACGGGTCAGGAACAGCGGTCTCCTGGGTGGGTAGTTCCACCCCGACCTCCTCCCGAAACGCAGACTTTGTTGCTATTTATACTATGTCATGTCAGAGCTCAGCTGCTCTGAGCGTCTAACAGGGACTTTAAGAAGCAACGGTTGAAGGGATGGATTCCACAAACATTCCAGCGGGTCGCCGTAGTCGTGGTTACGGCAAACCTGTCGTTCTCCCGTAGCAGACAGTTGGGCTACAACATCAAGATAGAATCGTGCATGCGCAAAGTGGAACTTTTTTTTTTCTCGAACGCCGTAGCAGTCCTTTCAACCGTCCCTAATATTGATGGGTTTACATTGGAGTACAGACGCTGAAGTGTGCCTTGTGCGTCGCTATCAGATGCTGAGGACCGTGATGTTGGTATTTGACGCCCTGGGACTCAGAGCGGTCTGGACATTTCACTCCGGAGAACCGATCGACCAACAAAGAGCCAAAGATGGACGGAACCTCCCTCAAACCCTGAAGACGTTTGTTAAAGTGATTTTTGAAATAAAAGCTGCACCTTCGAAAATCTATATCAACTTCTTTGTACTTTCCTTGTACTTACTACAAACGTTGGAAAAGTAGAAACACTTTCTCTACACAAAAACATGAACAAAGAGTCACTCCATCACCCCATACTGCACAAACAGAAGAAGAAGAAAAACATGGAGACAGGCTCACAGAGACATCATGAGTGGCATAATGCATATCTACACATACAGACATGTGCTGCTCACACTCATACATACACGGTGTAAATGTCACTGAGGAACACAATCTGTTCCTTTCACTCAGCGTAGCAGGAGCAGCATTTTTCCAAAGCCAGAGAGGCAGATAATATAAAGGCATTGGGAGAAACAATTTACACACACCCATAAATTAATCCGCCACTAAGACGCGTTTTAATATCTGAAAGGGGGCCAAGGGGAAGGCTGGGGGCTCTAAATGGCAGGGCTGGTGTCACACTGCACTGGGAGAAACGTTAAATCCCAGTAGCTGCACAACAACAACCTGAATATAAAGAGATAACAGAGCCAACGGGACAACAATAGATATTAATGCCACTGACTGCACACATTTGGGGTCTTTAGCACTTAAGTACAGATTCAAGCACCACATGGTATGAAGGCAAATGTGTTCCACTTCTGAAAAATGCCAACACCTTGCACACATAACCCACACTTGATACACACTTATCCTAATGCCATTTAGGAGTGGCATTTAGAGCTACGTGTATCCCACAATCCATCAAAGTCTGCTGCAGTCCAGTTGTCGGTGGTTGTGCTCATATGAGCTTTATATCAGCATGAAGAAGCTGTAATCATCCGTTTCACCACATGTTTCAGTTTGTCATATTATATGTGATATACTGGATTTTGTATGCACACATTTACAAAGCTCTTTAATGAAAATACTTAAGTAAAATGTAACAAGTAACTCAAAATTGTACTCAAAGGTTAGATATGCTGATAATGACGTAATGAGGAGCATCCAGCAAACTGCATGAAAAAATCTGTTTTTTCTGCTATAAGTGAGGAAATCAATTCAATCAATTCTCTCTTTCCTGCAAACATGATTTTCCTCATGTTTTTTTTGTTCTCTTTGCATCTTGTGCCATTATCATTCCCTATAAGGAATAATAACAATGTGAGACTATCAAACATGTTTTGCATACACATAATGTGCAACTTGGAGTTCATATGCAAACACACCACTTTAATCCACACTGGAACTATACAGAAGTGAGGAAATTCATTTTTTTGTTGGGTGCACTGTGTGGAATATGCAATTGCGAAAATCTAATAACTCATTGCGAGTCACAAAATCTTTAAGAAATGATTTGATGCAATATGCCTACATAATATATCCTGCAGCTATGATGTGTCTCATATTGTAACTATTCATATGTTAGCAGCTATGATCTGAATATGTCAGAAAGTTCATGGGAAGTTGTGGGAGACAAGACCGGCACAAGAAAAAGTCCATTATTTATTTGTGTTTCTGTGTTTGACAGTGAGAGGTTATTTCTTGACCTGTCCTGACTCTTCTCTGCAGAAGTATGAGACTGTCGTTAGTAATCTCAGTGTTAACCAACGTTCCAGTATGTTAGGGTTGAGTGTTGCATCCCTGCTGGTCGCCCTGATATATCCGAAGTTGCGGCCGTAACGATAATGAAGGAAAAGCCATGCACTACTAAAGCCACACTACACACTCAGAACTCTCGCTGCTAGGTCCATT
This sequence comes from Heterobranchus longifilis, assembly GCA_028570985.1. Classification (NCBI taxonomy): domain Eukaryota; kingdom Metazoa; phylum Chordata; class Actinopteri; order Siluriformes; family Clariidae; genus Heterobranchus; species Heterobranchus longifilis. The sequence goes on along the minus strand of JAOVVB010245752.1, from coordinate 1,545 downwards.
AGTAGCTTTCAATCATATCTTCCTCAGCAAATGTGCAAATTCTCACTTTTTGTATGTGTTGGCTTTAAAATTGAGATTGAAATTTCATTTTTGAACTTGGAAATGCATTTTTGTCCAGAAAAATATACAAATCTGTTTGTTGGAATTACAACATGAGTTGAGCATTTTTTGGGAGTGCACATCTCATGCAAAAATTACAAAAAAAAAAAAAAAAAAGTATAGAGATCTGGCATTTGGCGAGATTTGAACCTCCACAACTGCACTCGCAGCTCTGAATGAGAGAAGACTTTCAGTTGTGTGGGAGTAAATAATCTTTTATGCAATAAAAAATGTTGCTCTTCAATGGGAATTGTGTGCAGTGTCTCTCAGTATTCATCATCCTCAGATATAAAAGGAAGAATATAAAACTATAGTTGTTTAATCGCTGTGATTTACCTCCTTGAAGATGAAGACATGCATGTTGTCATTAACACCCACACGGCAGCGGCAGCCAGGGGATCATTTCCGGAAGTTTTTTTAAAATAGCGCTCACTAATAAAACTACTGCACCTGGTAATAAGATAGCACAGGTGTGTGGAGAGAAATGCCACACTATTTTACACTCTGTGAGTCAGAGAGAGTGGGAGATTAACCGCATAGGTTGTAGAGGAGGGGAGACACCGCTAGAGCTTTATCCGTTCCTCGCGGCCCCATGCATCTGCCACCATAATTTGTGATAATGACGGCGTCCCAGCAGGGCCACTCTGTGCACAGTGATTCTGAATTGATTTAGTGCATTAATTACGCCCCTGTTACGCTGGTGTCATGGACAATATTTTACAATTTGATAAGCAAAAGACGTGCCATGGGATCATTTTGATGAATTGCGAGGGTTCGGTTGTGGCGCGCTTTTATGGTCGTACCTTTTAATTTAACGGTAATCACATTCCCCCTCCGTGCCGTGGAAGCAGCAAGATTTTAATTTCACCTCTGAGACCTCTGCTCTGCACCGTGTCTGCTTTGATCAGGCCGACAAAAAAAAAAAAAAAAAAAGCAGGCATGCAGCCGACCACACACACCGGCTCACACGTGCAGACATGAATAGGTGAGCGGGACGATCGGGTGGCAGGTTGTGAGCATGCATGTTTAATGTGTGTTTGTGTGTACATGCATATGTTTCCATAATATGTGCTGTAAAAATATGTGAGTGTGCATTTATTCTGTTACTCTGGCCCCTCTGCACCTCACTCTGCATTGAAACAACAGCTCTCCGGTGCTGCAGGCGAGACAACCAGGAGCCCAGTAATGAGCAGCAGCAGCAGCAGCAGCAGTGTGTCGGTCGTACCACCTACCGAGCCCCCCTGGGGGCACAAGACACCCCGACATCCAAACTCCCACAGGAATCAGGTCCAACAGGGCAGTTTGCTAAAAAGTTGTTCACTCCGTAAACAATATGCATCCATGGTATATTCAATATATTCTCATACAACGGTTGGTATGATATCTTACAAAATATTACCGTTCTATTTAACGCTGTGAAACGGCGACCGGTACGTGATGATGACC